>JAKUCV010000904.1:13308-52760 GCA_028386065.3 Turnera subulata | reverse complement strand
CTCTTGCTAGCACATCAGTCCGGGGAGCTCGTTCTTGGATTCGTGTGACGATTCCGAGAAGGTCACGGTTCGTGTGGATACCGTAGAGGAGCAGGGCTTCTTCTTGCTCTAACTGATTCGTTTCAGCCTTCGTCTTGGTCTAGATGATTCGTTCCAGCAGTTGGGTGAAAGACCTCAACCGAACAAGGTACGAAATTTTTTTATACGGTTTATATGCTTCACATGTGGTTCTTGGCTAAGTTTCCTTTGCTTCTGCTGCATCTTTTGCTTCTATATGATTGTCATATAGCCTAGGGAAACTTACACAGTTGATGTTGCTCCTGGAACTATTGTCACTACGGAGATCCCAACAGTTATTGATCCTGTAAATGCTTCTACTGCCTAATTGGAGTCTAATGGTCCTCCTCATGTTCCTGTTGCATCCTCGAATTCCTTTCATAACACTACAGGTCTCTCTAATGAAGCTGCTATCCCTACTAATTCTACTACTTCTACATCTACTACTGCCTACAATCTTTGTAAGGCTAATGTCAATCCTTCTAGTCCTCGAAAACCTAGAGCAGCGGCAACTGGTGTGGTAGATTTGGTTCAAAAGCTTG
This sequence comes from Turnera subulata, assembly GCA_028386065.3. Classification (NCBI taxonomy): domain Eukaryota; kingdom Viridiplantae; phylum Streptophyta; class Magnoliopsida; order Malpighiales; family Passifloraceae; genus Turnera; species Turnera subulata. Next base: position 52,161 of record JAKUCV010000904.1, on the reverse strand, counting down.
CTAATGGACATAAAGAATGAAAAGAAAAAGGAAAAGGTAAGGCCACTGCCCAATTTCCTGTCAATCAATTTTTTCCTAAGGAGAATTCTGTTTCCCTTCTCCTTCCCACTTAGATGAAGTGGCTATTGTGGAATGTTAGGGGTCTCAATGATCCCTCGAAGTGTAAGGAGATTCTACATCGTCTCTATAGTCTCTCAGCTAATCTTATTTGTCTAGTTGAAACCAAGATACAGTATATCAATGTTTCTGATGTTCGGAAATCCTTTCTTCCATCATGGTCATTTGCATATAACTATAGTTATGCGCTTCTGGGTCACATGTGGTTACTGTGGTCAGAACGTGTTGCTGTTGATGTTCTTGCTAAAAATGGCCAAGTATTACACTATTTTTTTTAAACAAGTTCGTGAGCAGGTTGGTTGTTATGCATCTTTTATATATGGTGCAAATAATGCTGCTGATAGAGCATCTGTCCTCTTCCCTAGTATTCTACAATTTGCTAGTATTGTTGGTGCTCTCCTTGGTGCCTGTTGGGAGATTTTAACATTATTTTACGTAGAAATGAATCCAGTTCTTATATTACCCACTTAACTAATGACATTGATCAATTTTCCACATGTCTTGCCTCCGTTGGTGTTTTTGATCACCCTTTCTCTGGCCCCCTCTATACCTGGTCCAACCATCAGCTTGCTAACCCTTTCTTTAGAAAGCTTGATCGTTTCTTGATCAATGTGGAATGGTTTTCTATCTTTCCCCATAGCCTAGTCAAGTTTCTTAGCCCTGGAATTTCTAACCCTTGTCTTATTCTTTTCACTACCAAAGCTTTTTGGAAGAGTAGTTGTGTAATAGAGTGTGTGTGTGAATGTGAGAGGGGAGGGTCCTATTTATAGTGTTCTGGGCTGCCTAGGGTCATTGACCATCTTAATGATCAGAGTAATGGCCGAAAATCTGGACCAAAACCGAGTAGAAACAAATCGCGGTCGAAAATCGGGGAGAAAACGCGTTCCAGGGCGCATGACCTCCATGGCCGGCGGTCATCTCTTGAATGACCGCCAGGCCGGGCGGTCATGTGAGGAAGACCGCCTAGGCCCGGCGGTCATCATGAGATGACCGCCCGCGCCTATGCGTTTCCACCGAACTTTCCATTTTTGCTCCCGATTCTCCCCTAATTCCTCCCTGATTGATCTTACCACATAATCAACCCCTAGACTGCCCATAATATTATATTTTCTTGATTATTACTTCCCTCAAACATCTCCTAATTAATCAATCACACATCATCTTCCCATTCCAAGCTAAAATCATACCAAAAACACTCTTGCTATTAAGGAATGATTCAGCTCTGATTTTCCACGAAAATCAGAGTTAACTTTATCTGCAAGCAAGGTGTTAATGGGCTATACAACTCTGGAGAAAATTAAATTGGGCTCTTACATTCATCTTCAACCTAAAAATACATATAATTGGGTTTTAATAAATAAACAAAGCCCATACTTAATAGAATATAATACATTTTAGCAATTTAGCCCCTAATATGATCAAATCACTTCTTCGCACATAAGGGACTTAATTACTACAATGCATAAATTTTCATGGATCAAATTCGGGTGTTCACAGATGCCCCTCGTTTGTGAGTCTTTAAAACTTAAAGACGAAGCAACGTAAGGAACGACCGAATTTGGACCATGAATGTGAATGTTGTGGGCCAATGATTGGAGCATTACATGCTCCACCTCGGGAATCATCTCTTCCCGAGGCTTGCGGCCAACTTGTCTCCTCTCGTGGGATTTTCCTGGTCCCAAGTGTTACATCATGTCTCGGAATTTCTTTTGGGATTTTCCTGGTCCCAAAAGTTGCTAACAGAGGATCATCCTATGTTAACTAGGGTATTTGTCGCCTCCCCATAGGGACCAGGGATATTGTCACCCTCCCACTCGGGCTAAACGTCTCGTTTCTTTTTGGATTTTCCTGGTCCCAAAAGTCACTAACAGAGGATCATCCTATGTTAACTAGGATATTTGTCGCCCCCTCATAGGGACCAGGTGTGAGTTTCTGTAATCTATATGACACTCATATACAACATCAATTGCACAACGGAAGCACAGAAACTCAACCAAGAACCAAGTGAAGCATGCATAAACCGTATAACAATTTTTACATACCTGGAGTATTAGGATCTTTCACCTAAATACTGGACGAAATCAGCAAACAACAGCCTGGCTCCTCTACGGTATCCACACGAACCGTGATTGGCTTGAAATCGTCCTACGAATCAAGCCTCGGGCACTCCCGGACTGGGTGCTAGCAGCAGTAAACCGGAAGCTAAGTGTTTTGGGTGTTTTTCTTCCTTCTTTCACAAAGAAGAAGAAGAGAGCAAGAGGAGTGTTTCTTTGAAATGCTGAAGCAAAAATGTGAGAAAGGGAGGGAATGATCTGATCAAGAAGACCCCCAAGGCCACTCACACAAAATGCCATTAGTTAATGGCAAAATGGCGAACAAGGTGGACCATTAGTGATGACCCTCATCACTATTGTCTCCCACTCACTCAATCAGATTATAACACTCCACCTAAGCATGTCTGATCAATAATTCATGTAATTATTGATCCCAAGACGACCCTAGTTCAACCATGGTCCAACCACGGTTCAACCACAGTCCAACCACACTCGGTCTAACCATGGTCCAACCACGGTTCAACCATCTGCCCGAATCAACGGTTCTATTTGTGTGACCCTGTAGGCACTTGTAACGTCCGGAAATAATTTTAAAATCTCATTTTACAATTATAAGCAAAGAGCGGCGTCTAGCAACACATCATTGCTACCCGAACGACAAGATCAGTACTGATTCTCAATGCCTCGGAACATGTCATCGTCCTTTCGTCCCATTATCAAGATCAAACACGAGACATGGAATATGTCAATCTCGTATATGTTGAACCTATGTTTCTTGATCCCCGAGTTAACTATATAAAATGGATACCCGTGATATCACCATATCACCCAATCCGAGCATGGCCATGCATTTAACAGTTCAACTCTATCAAGAAACCATCCGATAATATACCTGTTATATGGGTCGGACGAATCCCCTCTTGATCAATCAAAACCCACTACATAATCATCATATACCCAATGATTACCCTTATGTCCACCCAGTTACGGGTGACTAGGAATAATATCAAAGTACATGACTCATATTTGGATACCTTGACGATCTCAGGTCGGAGGACAATACATCTATAAGAAACACTAATGACATACATATAACGTTCCATGTAGTGCTCTTATGTGGGTCGGTCCTGTGAAGGCCCTCTCCCCGAGGGACCCACCATATTCAGGTATTGTTACATCACGTCCCTCAGCCCACACCTCTTGGGTTTAATCCTTTACCATGCTGCAGCACTAGGGATTCGAACTCGGGACGTGATGCTTTTTATCCCCCTCATGGAGAGCACCTTCACCAACTCATCTGCCCTTCACAGGTCCAGTCCACAAGTTCTCCAACTTGTACCCGTATGTAGAATTCATATCACATATGCAATTCTTAACATACGCTAGTCTTAATTTATTATTACAACCCATCAATAATAATAATCGACTAGGGACATTTAAGAATATGAAATATTCTAGGGTTATAAGTATGTGCAAGCGTTTATCTCATAAATGATACTTATTGGAATAACCTTAATGTGTATGCATGACAACAAATATTCATCCATGATTGACTTTTGGGCATATTACACTAACAATCTCCCACTTGCACTAAAGCCAATCATCCATATATCTCATAATGTGGATCTAGCATGACCATCATGCTTCCGCTGTGTGAGAGGATCAGTTAAAAGATCTGATACATAGTTCTCAAACGGAACTTTGTACAGCCACAGTTGTAGAGTCGGCAACTGTTTCTTGCCTGGAACTCTTCCAGCAAACAGCGCCACATCCAAGAAAAACACAAAAACTGATTGCGATATAAAATCATCCCTGTCTGTTTGGAAGCTAGCATCTTTGTAACACTTTACAACAAGCCCATTAACGCTTCTGTGAGCCAGGAATGCATCCTTAGTGCTTCTCAAGTACTTAAGGATATTTAACCGCTATCCAGTGACTTTCACCGGGATCAGATTGGCATCTGCTTGTGACACTCAAAGCATAAGCGACATTCGGTCTAGTACATAGCATGGCATATATGATAGATCCTTCTGCAAACGCATAAGGAATCTAACTGATCCGCTTACTCTCCTTAGTCATACTAAGATGTAGACTCTTTGAGAGAGCTATGCCATGTGACATGGGCAAGAAACCCTTCTTGGAAACTTGCATGCTAAACCTCTTTAGCATCTTGTCAACATATGTACTCTGACTTAGCCCGAGAAGCCTTTTGGATCTATCTCTATAGATCTTAATACGTAACACTTAGGTAGCTCCTCCTAAGTCCCTCATTGAGAAATCCTTTCCTAACCAAGTCTTTACAGACTTTAGTGTCGGAATATAATTCTCAATAAGTAGGATGTCGTCGACCTACAACAACAAGAAAACAATAGTGCTCCCACTAACCTTTTGTAAACACATGAATCATCTTCACTTTTAATGAAACCAAATTCTTTGATTACTTCATTAAAAACGAAGATTCCAACTCCTTGAAGCTTGCTTTGGTCCAGAAATGGACCTTTGCAACTCGCAGCTATAACCAATAGAATCCGGATGGATTTAACTATGGCGACTGGTGAGAAGGTTTCATCATAGTCAAAACTATGAACTTGCTTGAAACCTTTCGCAACCAATTGCCCTTTAATCAAATCACCATCCATGTCGGTCTTTCTCAAAGACCCATTTTCACCCTATAGGTTTTACCCTTTTAGGTGGATCAACCAAGGTCCACACCTTGTTTTATACAAGGATTCCATTTCCGAATTCATGGCTTCTAGCCACTTCTTGGAGTCCGGACCCGTAATGGCCAGCTGATAGGAAGTGGGCTCATCCTCATCTATGAGCATCACGTCTCCGGTATGAGTCACGAGAAATCCATATTTCTCAGGCTCACGCCGAATCCTATCCGACCTACGCGGTCCATGTGTTACAGGAACAGGATTCTCGTCCACAACACTTTGTGGTTCCTATTCTTGTTCCATCTCAGCCTCTTTATCTCGAACTTCTTTGAGTTCTATTGTCCTCCCACTAACTCTTCTAGAAATAGACATTCTTTCTAGAAAAATAGCATTTGAAGCCACAAACACTTTGTGCTCTATAGGATTATAGAAACAATACCCTTTAAGGTATCATACATAAGGCACTTGTCGGATTTAGGGTCGAGTTTATCTGATGCTTAACGTCTCACGTAAGCCTCGCAACCCTAAATCCTTATAAAAGACAAATTGGGACGCTTCCCAATCCATATCTCATATGGTGTCTATCCAACCGATTAGATGGAACACGGTTAAGGTAAATGCAACACTCAATAATGCATGTCCCTAAAAAGGAAGAAGGAAGGTCAGCTTGACTCATCATAAAACAAACCATGTCTAACATGGTTCTGTTCCTCCTATCGGATACGTCATTCCGATGAGGCATACCCGGTGGAGTAAGTTGTGATACTATACCATAACTCTTTAGATAGTCAAGAAGGTCTCGGTCTAAGTATTCACCATCTCGATCTAATCGAAGCATCTTAATACTTTTCTGAGTTGATTTTGTACTTCATTTTTGAATTCTTTGAACTTTTCAAAGGATTCTGACTTGTGTCTCATTAGATACACATAGCTGTATCTACTGAAGTCATCAAAAAATGTAATGAAGTATCGAAAGCCATTTCTAGCATGTGTAGACATTGGTCTGCATACATCAGTATGTATGAGCCCTAATAAGTCCGAGGCTCTTTACCTTTACCCGTAAAGGAAGCCTTAGTCATTTTGCCTAATAAACATGACTCATATGTCTCATATGATTCAAAATCAAGTGAGTCTAAAAATCCAACTTTATGGAGTTTAGGAATACGAGTCTCGTTTATATGGCCCAAACGACTATGCCAGAGATAGGTTTCAATAGAATCATTCATTCTAACCTTCTTCGTATTAACGTTACAGACAGGCGTTTACAGTTTTAGAACATGCAAACCATCGTTAAAAATGCACCACCATAATCAATTTCTTTGAAATAAATAGAACAACAATTGTTCTTTATTATCAATGAAAAATGTTTCTTGTCCATACAAGACACATAAATCAAATTCCTGCTTATGGTAGGCACATAATAACAATTGTCCAGTTCTAAAACCAAACCATTCGGTAAGGATACATAGAAAGTCCCTACGGCTAATGTAGCAACTCTTGCTCCAATTCCGAGCCATAGGTCTATCTCATCTATAGCCAATCTCCCACTCTTTCTCAGTTCCTTCACATTTCCTCAAATGTGAGAACCACATCCTATTTCTTATACCCACGATGCAGAGGAAGAGATATTAGCCTCTATAACAAAATACCTGAAGCGGAATTCTCACTTCCCTTCTGCTTCTTTACCTCTTCAAGGTAAACAGGGCAGTTTCAGTTCTAATGGCTTGGTTTGTTGCAACAGAAACAATTTCCTTCTTTGCAACACCACCCTTGAGTTTCAGCACATGAGAATAGAAGATGCACATGCACCAATCCTTTTGGTACATTTCTTCTTCTTCTCAAACTTTGCTTTACCCTTTCCTTCTCTAAGGAAACCAAGACCGTCTGGGCTCTCAATGTATATAAACATCTTGAGCACATGAGGTCTAACGGGTGATAACTTAGCCATCTTGCATTGGAACAATGCCTTAGAGGTCTCGTACCTCCCATGCCTTACTTGCTCTCCTCAGAGCATTTTCAGGTGTTCGATCATATCGAACGCCCACATGTTCTCATCTTGCTTCTGAAGCTCAGAGTCTACGGCAATTAGCATAAGGCATGCAACATCCAATGCATCATCAACATGCTTCTCACAAGCATCTACTTCTGCCCCTAGAAGCATTAGGTGCCAATTCATTAAGAACAGGCCCTTCAAGGACATACAAATTTTTCTTGTTTGAAGACTATCCTCAAAATGTGATGCCACTCTAGGAAACTATTCCTATTCAGCCTGTCCTACTCAAGGACCAATCGCAATAATAAGTGCTAGTGTTTTGTGGCATGGTAATTCTACAACAATAAACAACTCACACAAATAGTAGTCATGCATACAAATCATTTAATAAGGATTTCTATTAAATGTGCTCCTACTACATAAATCAAGACAATTATATAAGTAGGCCAAGATCCATATTTCACTACAACATAAGTCAGCGAGGGCTGATGGCCTACATCATAGCTATTTAGGTAGACAACTCTTGTCAATTACATCTCTATGTAACTCTTGGATAGTTGAGTGAACAACACCTTGTCCAAGTCTGTCTTATAGACATTGCTCAACCCTTGCCTCTAGGTCCTTAATCCTATTAAGATAACCTAGTTAAGTCCAAACCCACAACAAGCAGTCGAGATAAACATTGGCACCTTTGCAAGGGCAAAACCTACCAAGTGTTGATCTTAGGCTTGATGAGTGCTTATCATAGAAGGCAACTAAGAACTTAATATTTTACATCAACATATAATTCCAACACATCAAATGCTTGTTCTTGATAAATCATACATTGATGTCATGTAAGTTTGGAAACTAAAATTACATGTGAACATCGATGTTCAACTTGTAACATCGATGTTGTGAGAATCTGATTCTCTCCAACTACTTGGCAGTAGCTCAATAACATCGATGTTCAACTCTTAAACATCTATGTTGTTGAGATTCTTGAACTCCAAACTATTTGGCAGTAGCTCAATAAGATCGATGTTGAACTTTCAAACATCGATGTTGTTGAGATTCTGAAAGTTCAAGATTTTGAGAGTACTCAGTATTTCGGTCATATCCAGTGCTTCATGATGACCGGATTCAAAATGAATTTTCATAAGAGAGACAGACCCGATTGATAATTTCATAAAATACAAGTCAAAAAGAAAAGGCCTTATGACTCAAAAAAAGGCCCGAATACAATCAACAATGTGGCATATCTATGTGACAATGACTCCAATCTTTCCATTGAATCAATCTAGGAACCAAATATTTATAGACTGGGCCCGTTTCTGGATTACCTATGTATCTGTGGACATGGTGTTTGGTTTGAGGTATTTGGTAGGGTCGGTGTTTGGTTCGAGGTGTTTAAGGTGATAGATCGGATGGGGGAACACGTGTCTTCTTGATTATAATTTCTTCACTTCTTCTCGGTTTCTGATGATGGATAGTGAATCAATATTTGGGCACCAAGGTCATCTCCATCCTCACTTTTCTTCCTTTCTTTTTTTTGGGAAAACACCTTTGCCATCATCTAGACTGTTGTCATGGATTATGATCTAGAGGGTGCCCCCTTCTCTCTTTTCCTTTTTTTTCTTTTTCTTCTTTTTCTCTCTTTTCCTCTTTTTTTTCCATTTTTTTTAGGAGGATGACATCTTCTTTGAACAGGTGCAGTTAGATATAATTCACTTAGAAGCCAAGTTTATTTTTAGGAAGCAACTTTTTCTAGACAAGTATTCATGGCGGATGTCATGGGTTGGATATGGAGGTTGGGTTAGATAGGTGTTGACATAGGTAAGTGTTTGAAAGCTAATGTAGGTGAGTGTTTAGGAATCAGCTGGGGTTGGTGGAATATGTGTTAGGTAAGGTCGGATTACATCCACAGAATCAGGTCTCCGTAGTTCATTTTGTGGTCCCCTAGATTGATCCAATGGAATATCATGAAGCTATGCACAATGCCACATATACACAAAAGATAAGGAAATTAAAGTTTTATTCCTTATGTGAAAAATCAAAGTGCGAACAATGGAATTGTTGATTGTTGAACAAAGAATTTAATTATCGCCTCTTTTGACTTGACTTAACTTCTAGACTCTAAAGAGCAACTATACCGCCTCTCCCAATTCTCGGTCCTCATTCTATCCATGCTAAGCAATTCGACCTCTAGCCTCCCCATACTTGCACTTCTTTCTTGTTTCTTCACCTCACCCCATTACCTTGTCTAACTACTCCCATGTCTATCTCCCATTTATAGGGTCTTCTCCTCGATCAAGTAGCATGTCCAGCCTAGGATCACTAATCAATCCTTCAGCATCATTGAGTAGTTTCTTGGAATACATCACTTCTACCGTCTTGTTTTATTGTCTCCTTTACCCCCTTCATCATCTTCTCGTCTTCTTCTCCCATTATTCTTTATTGTTTCTCCCCAAGGATTGGGATTTACATTTCTTCCCATGATATGGCCCCCCTCGATTCGCCTTTGATTGCATACTCAGCTCCCATCAGCTTGGCTCAGCTTTGCATCTCGATCACTTAACTTAGCTCGTCAGCTTAGTTCTTCCTTGTACGGTTCTTCCCACAGCTTCTCATCTTGGCTCGCCAACTTAGGTCATAGGTAATAACCGGGGCTAGCATATGCGTTCTTGAAGAAGGCCCGCCCAGATCACCTTGTCTCACCTCTCCTACTATAATCATTGGGGCTTACATCTCCTCTCACGAGAAGGCCCAAAGTCACCAAGGTGTCTTGACTCGGTGTCCTATCATCGCTTCTGCCTACTTCCTATCTTTGGGATACATCCATGGCTTCCAATGTCTCCCCTATCTCCTCGTTTGTCTTCTATTCGCGGGATGTCGTCTTTGGGATTGATCCAATGTCTTCACCATACCTTGCCCACCTCTCATTCATAGGGTCATTATTCTTGGATATATCCATCATCTCTAGAATCTTCACATTCTCCCTTCAATTAAGACATGTCCCACCCAAGGTGTCCTAAGGGTTTAATTCTAATGATAGAGCTCATGGTCATCAGGGATCCTAGACTCAAGCTTCGTTTTCTTTCAAGATATTTAGGAACGGTGGGAAAAACGTGATGGAATGCATTTGCAAAACATGTTTCATTATTCTTTCAAAACTTTTTTTCTTTTTCTTTCTTTTAAGACTCAAGCCCAAAAAGATGAGGATTTGAAGAAGTGAAATACCCTAGCTCTATTTTGTGTTTTATGCTTTGAAAAGCATGTGATGCAATCTCAAATGCATGCAAATGTGAACTCCCTAAGACAAGGTAGACCGACTGGACATATCGCCATCTGAGGAAACAACACCAAAGAATTAACCATTAGCTCAAACATGTATACTTACTCCCCTAGGGTACACTTACTAGACTTATCAGATCTCACTACGCAATATTGCCCCTGCGCACAGTTGGCACGGCGGTCCCGCTAAACACTTTATTTACACATACTCAAATTCACAACAATAATCACACAAAATGCATGTACCACTTATTGATTCATCATGCATGATATGCTCAGGGTTTGCAGCTGGTTGGGGCCTAAAAAGACTGCCACTAAGGAATAATTTGGCCTACTCACATGTGATAAAAGATATCGCGTGAGGTCCAAGGCCCGTTAATCCCTATCATCGCATGAGCAGCGAGAAACCGGTTCACACAAGGCACTATCGCTTAAGGAAAGCATTGTAACGGACTTGGATCCCCTGGCCCTTTTACGGTAGAGGCTTCACAACATTTATGATGAATGCAAGGCACTTATGATGACACATAAAAAAGCATACAAAAATTCAATAATTGCACAAAATTTCTTGAACCCTCAAAATCCCTAGTGGAGTCGCCACCTGTGAATACCCGACCCAGAATCTCTTGGGCTTATTCACCTTTTCTTTACACCTTCTTCATAACCATCCTCCAATATCTTTGGAGTCACCACCCAAATTTTATTAAGGTACTAAAACTTGGGAAAAACCCTTCATGTGACTCCATTTAGGCAACCGGTTTAGCGAACCAAAGATATTGGACCCGGGGGTTCGTCATGGATGGGAAGGTGTTAGGCACCCATCCATGTTGGGACGAAATCTTGTGCAATTAAAGGTTTATGTATGCCTTGTGCAAGTGGGTGAGTGTGTTCACCAAGACAAATCAAAAACTGAAAATAAAAAAAAGAAGGGGAGGAGAAGAAGATTGGGCTTGAGTTTCCACCACTAGAAACTACCCACGTACCCCGGCGACCGGGTTCAAAGCCCATGTAGTTCTTACATCAGCATCACAACAATCACATCATCATCAACATCAGCATCACAGTAGAAAGAAAAGGATCAGAATTACCTCTTGTAGCCCTCGTCTAGCTCCATGACTTGGGTTGCGTCTTGCACCCAACTTCTTTCCACACCTCAACTCTATCTTGAAGTTCTTCTTGATTCTTCACTTGCTGCCTTGAAAAGATGATGTTACCCACGAGGATTTCTCCAGAGTTTGGCCTATAGAACTATTTCTAAACTTGGAGAGGTAGAGTTTCTCCAAGCTTGAAAGCTTTTTGGAAGAGTATTTGTGTAATAGAGTGTGTGCGTGAATGTGAGAGGGGAGGGTTCTATTTATAGTGTTCTGGGCTGCCTAGGGTCATGCGCGCCTTGGAACGCTTATTGTAAATATTAGCTCGTATTATGGTCGGCGGTCATCTCTTGGATGACCGCCAGGCCTGGCGGTCATATGGGGAAGACCGCCTAGGCCCGGGGGTCATCACGAGATGACCGCCCGCACCTACGCGTTTCCACCAAACTTTCCATTTTTGCTCCCGATTCTCCCCTAATTCCTCACTGATTGATCTTACCGCGTAATCAACCCCTAGACTGCCCATAATATTATATTTTCTTGATTATTACTCCCCTTAAACATTTCCTAATTAATCAACCACACATCATCTTCGCATTCCAAGCTAAAATCATACCAAAAACACTCTTGCTATTAAGGAATGATTCAGCTCTGATTTTTCACAAAAATCAGAGTTAAATTTTTCTGCAAGCAAGGTGTTAATGGGCTATACAACTCTGGAGAAAATTAAATTGGGCTCTTACATTCATCTTCAACCCAAAAATAAACATAATTGGGTTTTAATAAATAAACAAAGCCCATACTTAGTAGAATATAATACATCTTAGCAATTTAGCCCCTAATATGATCAAATCACTTGTTCGCACATAAGGGACTTAATTACTACAATGCATAAATTTTCATGGGTCAAATTCGGGTGTTCACACTTGGTCCATTGGTCCATTGGTGGGCTTGATATCACCCAAGCTATTAAAGGTATTAACTCAATCATTATTAGTCCCATTCCCAGAGTGCTTAATGCCTAGAAAATTACAAATTATAGACCCATTGCTTGTTGCTCCACACTTTACAAATGCATATAAAAAATCTTGGCTAATCTGTTAAAACAATGCCTTCCCTCACTTATTAGTAGCAACCAAACAGCCTTCATTCCGGGAAGAAGAATTGTTGATAATATTCTGTTGGCACACGAGCTTATCACAGATTCGGGTTGTCTAGTCGTTGTACCTTGAAGGTAGACCTCATGAAGGCCTTTGATTCCGTTGATTGGCAATTTTTGCTTAATTTTCTTGTTGCTGTAGACTTTCCTCCCAGGATTGTGGGTTGGCTTAAAACATGTTTTACTACACCCATGTTTTCCATTTCTGTCAATGGCTCATTGTGTGGCTATTTTGGTGGAGGGAAAGGGATGAGGCAGGGTGACCCCTTATCCCCATATCTCTTTCTTCTGTCTATCGAGTTTTTATCTTGTATGCTTAATGCGGTTGCTGTTTCCAAGCAACTTCATTTCCATCCCAAATGCTCCAAGCTAGGCCATTCTCACCTACGCTTTGCTGATGACTTGATGATCTTCACGGATGGCAGTCTTCGTTCTGCATTTACTGTAACTCGGATGCTTAAGGAGTTTTATCATCTTTCTGGCTTAAAGTTTAATCCTTCCAAAAGTGAAGCCTTTCTTGCTGGAATGTCCCCCACTCATGTTGATAATTTCCTTCAAGTTTGTGGCTTTTAGCATGGCACTTTTCCTATTCGGTATCTTGGTGTGCCCCTAATCTCAGGTCGGCTTTCTTCTGCTTATTGTAAATATTAGCTCGTATCCATTCTTGGAGTGCTAAATACTTGTCATTTACAGGGAAGCTCCAGTTAGTCCTTTCTGTTCTCTTTAGTATTCAGAATTATTGGGCTAACATTTTCATTCTCCCCTCTAAAGTTCTCAAGGAGATTGAAAAGTCTGGCTCTGCTTTCTTATGGTCTGCTCGTTCATCTAGTCATAAAAAAAGTGGCCTTGGCAGATCTTACTTTGCCTCGGCAAGAGGGTGGCCTTGGAGTTAAAAAATTGAAATAATGGAATTATGCTTGTGTTGCCCGCAATATTTGGTGTCTTCTTTTGAAAGCTGGTTCCTTGTGGGTTGCCTGGATGTATACTTATATTATAAAGCACCGGAATCTTTGGAGTTTTCCCATCCCCGCTGATTGCTCATGGAGTGTTAGGAAAATTTTAAAGATGAAAGGTCAGTTTGCTCCTCTTTTCACTCATTCAGTTGGTATTGGCAATAATACACACTTCTGGTGGGATAATTGGCATCCTAAGGGTGTTCTTTACCCTCTTGTTACTAGCAGAGAGCTCATTGGTTCTAAAATTCCTTTGTATGCACCTGTTTCATCTCTTATTGATAACGGCATTTGGTCTTGGCCTACCGTCCGCATTCCATTGTTGCTTCACTTGCAGGAGGAAGCAGTTGCAAATATTACTCCATCACTGCACCCTGATTAAGTGCGTTGGACAATGACTGCTTCTGGATGTTTCTCTATTAAAATGCTTGGAATTTCATCCGGATGAAGAAGCCTAGAGTGGATTGGTTTAAGTTGTTGTGGTCAGTAGGCTTTATCCCTAAACATAGTTTTATTTCTTGGCTTGTGATTCTGAATCGCTTATCTACTCGCAGTAGATTGCATGCTTGGGGGATTATTTCTGACACCTCTTGTTTGCTTTGTTCTCATCATCTGGAAACCCGTGATCATCTGTTTTTTGAGTGCACTTTTTCTGCTACCATTTGGGCTCGATTACTTCCTTTGTGTGGTATCACAAAATCTGTCACCTCTTGGCCCGTGGAGTTTGTATGGGTGAAATATTTATTACAGAAGAGAGGATTGAAGGCCATGATATTGCAAACTGCTTGGAATGCAAGCATATATCATATATGGCGGGAGCGAAATAAGAGGCTCTTCACTAATTGCCATAGAAGCCCTGAGAGTATAATTGCTAATATTTGTTCTGATTAGAGATTGAAATTCTGCAGTCTTTCTCATCTTCAAGCTTGTAATCTTTCACTGGAGGAGCGACAATTATGCGATTTCTGGGAAGTTCGTTTTGATTCTTAAGAGATGTTACTCTTGTTCTTCTGTTTCTATCTAGTGTATCTTTTGCATCATTTGGTGTAAACATTGTTAGGGTCTTTCCCTGACTCAGTTTCTAATGAAGTTCAATTTGATTCTAAAAAAAAAAAATAACAAACCAACTTAAATTGGGCCTCTAATCCACGAAAATCAGAGGGAAATAAGTTAGAAAATTTGTTTTAAGCCTGGGCCTAATAATATAGATAATCCATTAATTTATTTATTGGATTTCTAAGCCAAATTAAAGTCCAAAAATTAAAATAAATAAAATAAATCAATGGCTAAATTTGAGTGTTCACAGATGCCCCTCGTTGATGAGGGTTTATGGATATAAAAATGAATCAACGCAAGAGAACGCACAATTTTAGAGAGAAATAATGTGGATATGTTGAATGCGATGCTGCTTATCGACAATCTTTACTTGAGGTTTCTTCCACTGAGGATGTGATGAAAATATGCATATGTGATGGATGCACACAACAAAGCCAATGATAAGATGTCATACGGGAGATGTAATGACAGGACCATGCGAAGGACGCGATGGCCAACTCTTGAAAATGAGATGATAAAATGTCACGCGAGAGATGTGATAACGAAACCATGCGATGGATGCAATGGTTGATTTTTGATAATAAAATGTCATGCGATAGATGCAATGATGGAACCATGCGATGGATGTAATGGTTGATTTTTGATAATAAAATGTCATGCGATAGATGCAATGACAAAACCATGCGATGGATGCAATGGTTGATTTTTGATAATAAAATGTCATGCGATAGATGCAATGACAAAACCATGCGATGGATGCAATGGATAATTTTTGAATAAAATGTCATGCGATAGATGCAATGACGGAACCATGCGATGGATGCAATGGTTGATTTTTTATAATAAAATGTCATGCGATAGATGCAATGACGGAACCATGCGATGGATGCAATGGTTGATTTTTGATAATAAAATGTCATGCGGTAGATGCAATGACGGAACCATACGATGGATACAATGGTTAGCTCTTGAAAATGAGATAACAAAATTTTGTGCGATAGATGCAATGATGGAACCACGCGAAAATATGCAATGGTTAGCTCTTGAAAATGAGATGATAAAATGTCACGCGATAGATGCAATGACGGAACCACGCGAAAAGATGCAATGGTTAATTGAAAATGAGATGATAAAATGTCACGAGATAGATGCGATGACGGAACCACGCGAAAAGATGCAATGGTTAATTGAAAATGAGATGATAAATTGTCAGGCGATAGATGCGATGACGAAACCATGCGAAAAGATGCAATAGTCGATTTTTATAATAAGACGTTGGATATGCGATAGTTGCCTTGTGTTGTTTCTTTGGAAAAAAATTTTTAGGTTGTTAGATGACTTATTTGAGCATGTTTTGAACACTTTACCATTGTGGATCCAAGAGAGTTTGTTTGTATAATGTTTCGGGGTTGTGCCAAGCCCCAATGCATGAGAGGAAAACTAGATTTTGCCCCTAGTCGGGTCATGATTTTTAGAAAAGCAAAAGCATCAAACGATATGGATTTAATAGTACAAAAAGTGAGCAAAGAGTGCTGTCGAGGGCAGTACTGGCGGTCATCCAAAACACCTGGCGGTCATGGTTGCTTGACTGCCACCAATCGGCGGTCATGGCGACTTTTCCACCGGCAGGGGTGGTCTTCTGGGCCTATTCCGAGTCCAACTCGGGTTTGGAGTCCAATTCTTGATAGGAGAGGGGTCAAACCGACTCTAAACTCCTATAAAAGTAACTTGAGGCCTCTGGGGACGTCCATAAACATCTGAGAGTGGAGATTTGAGTGCTAGAACACCTTGGGTGACAATTTTCACACTACAGTGCAAGCTTGGATGAAGAGTATCTCCAAGGCCATCCAATATGACTTCTTGGATCTAAAGAGGTTGTTTAATCTGAGGTTCGTTCAAGTGCAATCAGAGTCAATAAGAGCTACAGCCACATTTTGGGATAAAGAGAACCATGTTTTTCGCTTCGAAAAGGATATGATGGAGCTTTGTCCAATGGTTGAAGAATTCGATTCTTTTCTTGGTGTGACCACCGGGATACTGAAGATCAGCTCACCGGGGAGAATAGGAAGAGGAGGATTTTTGCTGCATCATGTAATGCTCCATATAAGAAGAGTGCGGGTTCTTATCTTTCCGTATCCCAGGAATGGATGGAAGCTCTCTTAATGCGCCGATTACAAGCTTTTGCAACCATGAGAGAATGGGTCTCTTACATGCATTACTTGACCGTGGATGACATAGTTTGGCATTGTGATTGGCTAAAGCTCACATGCATGGCCAAGGATACATTTGGACGTGGGGTTGTACTTCTCCTTTACAAGGGCCTATGTCGGGCAAACTAGTTGATACCATTGGCAGCAGTTGGTCATTACCTACTTTGGTTGGCATGGGAACACGTGCTTTGGAACTCGCTGTTCCACGATATCGAGAGTGGCTAATTGAAGCTAACCATCCATTGGAGAAGTTATTGCATGCTAGGCGATAACAAATCATAGATGAACCAGAGCCATCTAGAGCGGAGTCTGTGGGACCTACTGAGTCGGAGGAAAAAGATAACAACAAGAATGACAAGAATTGGAAGCATAAATTCCCTAGGCATTAGAATTTCATAACAAAAGATGTTTTTTTCATTTATGAGTATGCATAATGGCAATGAGACCGAATAAATTCCAATTTTTATTCAACTTGGGAACTTATATTTGATGTAATGAATTGGGACCGAACCTTTGCAGGCTTCCTACGTATCTGTGCCTTTGGTTTTGTTTTTCTTTTTAGTCTTTTTTTTTTTTTGTTTTTGTACACAGAATCAGGTCTACGTAGTTCTTTGTACAATGCTTTGAGCGCTACACATAGTATTTCTTGAGCTGGTCCAGGTTGACTGGGTCTTTGAACTCGTTTCCGTCTAAATCTCGGATCCTCGTTTCCCCTCCAAAAAGAATTTCCTTGATGATGCATGGTCCGCACCAATTATTCTTGAACTTGCCCCTAGGATCATGCACCGGTTGCCGTATCTCCTTGAGTACCAAGTCACCTTCTTTCAGTCCTCGAGACTTTACACTTTAGTTGAACGCACGTTCCATGCGTCTTTGGTACCCTTGAACATGATATAAGGCTTGTAATCGCTTTTCATCGAGTAGAGTGAGTTGATCTATGCATTCTTGTACCCAATCAGTTTCCTGAATCATGCTCTCACGAGCGACTCTTAAAGATTGAACCTCGAGTTCCATAGGTAGGACTGCCTCCATGTCGTACACAAGAGAGTATGGAGTAGCACCAGTAGATGATCGAATAGATGTGCGATATCCCCATAGTGCTAATGGTAGCTTCTCGAACCATTCTTGGTGTTTGGTTAACTTCTTCTTGATAATTGTCTTGAGGTTCTTGTTAGGAGCTTCGACAGCACCATTAGTTTGAGGTCGGTAAGGAGATGACTTGTGTTGGTTGATAGCATAGAGGAAGTAGAGCCTCTCCACATCAGCTTTGAAGTGCAAACCGTTGTCAGATACTATCTCAAAGGGAACACCATACCGGCAAATGATGTTGTTACGGATGAACTGGGCTACTTTCTTAGCATTAAGGACGACATATGACTCGGCTTCGACCCATTTAGTAAAGTAGTCAATGGCCACAAGGATGTATTCATGACCTTCGGAGGATTTGGGAGAGATCTTTCCGATGATATTGATACCCCATGTAGAGAATGGCCAAGGTGATGATAGTGGCGACAGTGGAGATGGCGGGAGATGTTGCAACTTGCCGTGCACTTGACATGTATGGCATGATTTTCCATGTTTGGCACAATCAGCATCCAAGGTAGACCAATAGTATCCTAACCGTAGGATTTTTCAGGCTAACATCTTTCCTCCCATGTTCGGGCCTTCGTCTTCTCCATGCACTCTTTCCAAGATCCTTTGAGCTTCATTGCTATCGACACACAGTAGGTGGACCCCACTAGCAAGTCTTTTGTATAACTTGCCAGCGTATAGAATGTATCCGTTGCGAGTTGTTTGAGAGTTTTTCTGTTTTGGCCAAATGCATGCTCGGGATAAGACCCATCATGTAAGAAGTTGTAGATGTCACTATACCAATGTTACTCTCCAGCTTTTGGTTCGCCTTGGCCATAGGATGGTTGACTTGCCTCGGCTGTGGAGATTTCCATGATCATCTCTTTGTCGGTACATATGGAATGGATAAGATCTTTGAACCATGGTTTCGACGCCATTGTCTCTCAATAGAAGGATGGCTAAGTGCTCTTTTGTACTGTGATGGGTAAGATGATGGTATTCCTAGGCATACCGATCATAGATGCTAAGATGGCAAGGGCGTTGGCAAACTGATTATTTCTCCTTGGAACATATAAGAAGGTGATATTCTCGAACATGGTGGCTAGCCCTTGTAGATATTCATGATAAGGTAGAATTTTGTCTTCCTTGTTCCCCCACTCACCTTTGACTTGAGATATGACGAGTGCAGAGTCACCATAAACCCGGATCTTGCGGATACCCAAGTTCAATGCGGTTTCTAACCCAATAGTATCTGCTATGTTGTTTGTGGCTTCAAACTCAAGTTTTCAAGAGAGAGTGTACGTGACTTTATCAAGGGAGATAAGAATGATGCCGGCTCCAAATGCACTACTATTTGCGGCTCCATCGAAGTACATCTCCCATGTCGGAATGGTTATAGTCATAATTCCTTCATCGGGGAATTGAGGCTCGAACCTTTCATCATGAGTCACGGGTTGAGAGGCCAAAAAATCTGATATGGCGCTTCCTTTGATATCCTTTTGAGAAACAAAACGGATGTCGAATTGTAATAGAATGGCAATCCATCGAGCCATTTTGCTGCTTGGTACTGGTTTCTCTAGAAGATATTTGATCCATACAGGAAATGAGTAGCACCTCATGTGTCACGAAATAGTGTCTCAATTTTTGGTAAGCCCATGTCAATGCGACACAAGTCTTCTCAATCATATTGTACTTGGCTTCATATTCAGTCATCTTCTTGCTCAAGTAGTAGATGGCATTCTCAATTCGGGAATCCGGTAGATATTGTGCGAGCATAGAACCCATGGCATTCTCAGTCACAATGAGGATAGTAAGAGTGGGTGATTCGACCTAGGCAGTTGTAGAACTGGAGGATTGGTAAATATTCCTTGATTTGATCAAAGGCCTTTTGACAATCATTAGTCCATTCGGTGGACGCCCCTTTCCTCAAGAGTGGGTGTGTAGGAGTGCAAATGCTAGATAACTGGGCAATGAATCTACTGATGTATTGCACACATCCAAAGAAACCTCTGATCTCTTTCTAGGTTCTCGGGATTAGCATGTCTTGAATCGCTTTGATTGTGCTTGGGTCGACCTCGATTCCCCTTTCACTAACCAAGAAACAGGGTAGCTTACCGGCTTTGACACCGATGATGCATTTTTGTGGATTGATTCTCATGCCATACTTCCTACATCTCTCAAAATATTGCCGAAGATTGGGCACATACGCCTCATTGGTCTTGGATTTAGCGATCATATCATCAACATATACCTCTACTATATCATGCATCAAGTCATGAGTAAGGGCTGCGGCCATTCTTTGTCATTCAGTAGTCCAAAAGGCATCACTTTGTAGCAAAAAGTGCCCCATTCCGTGCGAAAGGTTGTCTTGTGCTTATCCTTGGGTGCTATGAGTACTTGATTGTAACTGGAGAAACCATCCATGAGGACAAGAGTGCATGACCAGTAGTGGCACCAACTAGTAGATCAATGTGAGGCAATGGAAACTCATCCTTTGGGCGTGCTTCGTTCAAATCCCGGTAATTGACACACATACAGACCTTACCATCCTTCTTTGGCACGGGCACAATGTTGGCTAACCATTTGGGGTAGCCAATTACTTTTAAAAATCCGACTTGGAGTTGTTTCTCTACCTTTTCTTTTACCTTGAGTGCCCATTACGGGAGAAGAAGGCGAGCCTTTTGCTTGACAGGTTTGGCATTCAGGAAAGTCGGTAACAAGTGTTGGGCAATTTCTGGATTGATTCCGAGCATATCTTCGTAGAACCATGCAAATACATCCACATACTCACGGATCAAGGCGGGTAATTCTTCTTGAATACTACCAGGTAGTGTAGTGCTTATTTTAGTGATTTTAGGTTCATTTTTAGTTCCAAAGTTGATTTCAATTGATTCACTCGAATTGGATTGAGCCAAAACAGGTGTTTCTCGGAATTTATCAAGTTCATCATCATTAAGCACATCATCAATGCAAACAACATAATCATTACGAATACCAATGTAAGGGAATGTAAACTTCATTTCATTCTTTGAAAAATGAAAAACATCATTACCCTCGAAATTTTTGAAAGAAGTAAATTGAAAATCGAGAGGGCGACTTGATTGCTCCTCTTTAATATCAAAAGAAAACTCGGACTCAGACTCAAACTCGAGTACGCCCAATACGTCATGCGGCTTGCTCCATTTCCAATGTGCCAATGGCTCCTTGATAGGGGTGATCATGCTCCTCCCACACTCGACTTTGGACTCCAAGTGCATATCTTGGAATAAACCATCGAGGCCAAAATCTTCACAATCCACATCTTGAACATGGATCCCATTCTCCATCCTACAATCAAAGAATATCTCAAAACCGGGTTGCGTAGACCTAGTGATGGGTGAATAGCAAGGTTCGGGAAAACCACAATAGGGGAAATGGTTACCTTCCTTGACAAAGTGACCATTCAAAGTTTTGAAATAGGGAGCCATCTTGAAATCCATAGTGTGATTCTCTTTCTTAGCTCGGGCACGTTCCCTATTCCTTGCATCCAATTTCTTCAAATCCTCGGGCGTTGGCTTGTATCCTAGTCCAAAGGCTGGAGTAGCATTTTGAATTTGTGGAGGCTCGACGATTCCTTGTTGATTGTGCCCCAATCCCTTGACCAGGAAGAAATCCATCTTCTTCATGATTCCCATGATCCTTGTATTGCTAAAGGGGTCATAGTACAATGGGAAGTTCTCTTGATGCTCCAATCCCCAAGTTAATGTGTTGATCTCTTCAAATACAAAATTGGAAAGGGACACTTCCTTGTCTTCATCAAGCTCGTGCACTTGCTTAGTGGGTAATTCTAATGCAGTGCCTCGAATTGTCACAATACCTCCACCATGTGGGAACTTGAGCATTTGATGCAAGGTAGAGGTTATCGCCTTAGCTTGGTGTACCCAAGGTCTCCCAAGTAGTAAATTGAAACTCGAAGCAATGTCAAGGACTTGGAATTCAATAGGGAATGCTATGGGGCCGAAATTCAAATCAAGGGTGACGGTGCCAAGGACTTCTCGCTTTGCATTATCATATGCTCGAACTGTTTGTCTAGATGGCATGTAATAATTTGGTTCTAAGCCAAGGATGCTTGCAACTTTCAAGTGACACACATTCAAAGCCGATCCATTATCGACTAGGACCATTGGAACTTGATTTCCTTTGACATTGTGAACACTCAAATTTAGCCATCTATTTGTTTTATTGGATGATTATTGTGTATTTGAGCCCAAGGTTAATCTATATTAATTTTTCGTCTCTTATTTGGTTTAAAAACCCAATAGATAAATTCATGGACTATTCTTATAATTAGGCCCAGGCTTAGCACGATTTTTCTGACTTAGTTGTCTCTGATTTTCGTTGGATTAGAGGCCCAATTAAGTTAGTTTATTATTTTGCCTTTTTATTGAATAAAAGAGGAATAATCTTAATCCTTGGAGTGGAGGTTAAGTAATTGTGTTTAGATGGAAAGAATCTAGAGTTTTCCTCAAGAAAAGGGAGTTTTTCTGGTCTAGGGATCGTTACTTTTCGTGCAAGAATCGAATTGGAGTCAAAATAGGTAAAACCTAGTCAAACTTGGAAATACGCTGAAAAACAACCGACTGGTCGGCGGTCATGGGAACATGACCGCCACCTGCCGGCGGTCATCCCGACATGACCGCCTGCAGTGGCGGTCATCGGTCCCCAGAGTTGGCCCAAAATTTCGTTTTTCCTTTTTTATGGACTCCTACTGAAACACCCGTGTCCCAATTTAATAATAAAAATACTTAAACACAAGGAAATCACCAAAATACCCTTGAAACCCAGGACACGGAATCCAATATCAACAATATTCAAAATTCTTAATAAAACAAGATGTCATAAAGAATAAAATCAAACCGGCTTAACAAGCCATACGTCAACCCGGCATACTGCCGAAACATTATCAAAACCAAATCCCGGCATCCCGCCGATAAAATAGACAAAATCTGAATGACATCTCAATAGAATCCAGTGCAGCGGAAGACAAGATAAAATAAAATAAAAGTCAAAATGAGATGCAAGTCGGCTCTATGGATCCAACCGGGAGAAGAAGCACAGCTACCTGCTGAGATAACCACGTCCGTACTTTGGAAGGATGAGAAGTGACTGCACCCTAACTAAAGTCTGAAAAACAACGTTGGCGATTATGTGAGTCGCCTACTCAGTGAGCAGTATAAATCTAGTTATGAAGGTGTGCAGAACAAGTCCGAAAGGAAAGAAGAGTAACAAGACAAGTAAGCAACATACAACAACCAGTACTAACATGCCAAGACATACAAGCAAACCGTTCATTATTCTCCATCTGTTGTGTGTTAAGTTTTTCTTATTATAATTTATTATTCAGGGCCCCCTACTGTGTGCGTCGAGCTCGGTCCCGTCTTATGAGACAACCAGGCATAAGCCCAAATAAATCCAGGCACGAAGCCCAAACATATCCATAGAGAGAGAGAGAGAGACAGAGAGAAAGAGGGAGGTAGAAAGGGAGAGGTAGAAGGAGGGAGGTAGAACCGGTCATTACAGACCCATATGCAAATCCGCATAACACTTGCTATTCCGCAAGCAAACCCGAGGGGTATCACTTCCCGCTCGAAACAACCGGTCATCAGCACACAGTAGCCTAACTTCTACTGTACATTATTCTTATTCACAAATTACGAGTTCATGTGTGCCAAGAGATTGTGATTTAACAGGGTTGTGTGATAAAAACAACTCAATCAGATAACCGGGTCTCCGACCCACAATACATCACACAAAACACCTAGAATCACACCACATGTTATAATCCAAACAATCCAAATATCCAGCTCATAAGAAAAAGGTACACTCAGGCACACAATATGGATCACAGCATGTTAGTAAACAAGCATGCAACTCAAACAGACCAATCCAACAAGCTCATGCATACAGACATAAAAAGACGTATAAAGTCACCTCAACGACGATTGTCCTGTGGAGCTTTACCCAAAACAGATCCACCAGCTCCCGAGGTAATACCCGTGCCTGAATACCGGCACACACAAATATTACAAAACAATAATCACAACTGTGCATGCATGATACCTATACGCCCAACTGAGTTAATCCCGTCCCTAGTTAGCCAATTATGTAATCCCCGGGTCTAAGCCCGACATGAGGTCCCCACACTTAAACTCCGAGTAACGGGACCTAAGCTTCACCGGGCTTAAGCCCAACTAAGTCCAAAAGTAGCTCCCGGGCCTATGGCCCAGTCATTATGTTCTTAACGGGTTTACGGCCAAAAGCCCAATCTAAGACCAAATTCAATTTCCGGGCCTAAAGCCCACTTCCTTAAGTCCTTATTTAACCAAGCATAGGATTGGGCTCAAAGCCCGTTACTTAAGTCCAAGGTCAATCCGAGCCCAAAGGTTCCCGGCCTAAGGTTCTACCCGTGTCGGTAAATTCCAGATTATATTCCACACGAATTCCCGTTCTTGATTTCTATTATGTACATTATCAATATTACATAACCCAATCCGAATTATGGTACATGCCATAAATGAGTACAAGTTATACACCAAGTATACCGTTAAATGCCGGAATCAAAACCCGAGCCTTCGCCGGAATATTCCCGAGCCTCGCCGGAAAATTCCCGAGCCTTCGTCGGATTCCGGTGAACTCGCCGGAATTTCCCCAAAACCACCAGCGCGAATCTGTCACAATCCCCCAAAGCACCCAATTCAACGACACAACACTTCCAAGACACCAAAACGAATTAATACAGAAGGTAGTCATCGGAAGCTTACCGAAATTCTCTGCCAAGGAACAAAACCCGAGCCTTGAACCACTTCTGCCCGGAGGAACACACACACACACACACGCACGCACACACACACCCGAGCACCAAAACACCCACACACACTTGCTGCCGAAACCCACAACCCCTGCAGAACGCAGCTCCGGTCAGACACCACCAGTAACCACCCCGATTAGTAAACCGGCCAAAGAGAAAACAGAGAAAAGAGAAAGAAGGAGGAGAAGGACGGCGGACTTACCACAAACGGTGACGGCGGCGCACACCTGAACTCAACCACGAGTTCTCCGCAGTCGACCCCAAGCTGGAATGCTTGCCCCGGACTCGATGAGGCGGGCGGCGCAGCGAAGGGACGGTGAGGGCGCAATCGGCGACTGACCAACGGCTGCGTGCATGACCCTCTGTCTCGTTCCTTCACCCTCGTTGGCGGCCGGCGTGAGAGAGAAGGGGACGAGTCGAAAGCGGTATGGCGTGAGTGTTTGATTGGGAGTACAGGAGAGTAGGGAAGAAAGAAAAAGAGAGAGAAGCGGCGCCGTCGGGTGAGGGAGAAAAGAAGTAAAGAAAAGAAAGAGAGAAAGAGGAGAAAGGGAGAGAGGGCTTTTAGGGTTGGCCGGCTCAGCCCCGAAACGACGTCGTTTCGGGCTGAGGCGCGGTCAACCCACTTCAGTCAACGCGCGCGCAGTTGGGTTTTTTTTTTTTTTTAAACTTCAAAACGACGTAGTTTCGATTGAAGCCTCATCAAGACCCGTGTTTCACCCCGAAACACATTCCAATATCAACGAAACCCGAAGCATGAGAAACCCCAACTTGAAATTGACATCTCCAAGGCATAATAATTTATTTCCTCGACTAAAACTCGAAAATACCTCAAGGGCAAAATTGGAATAAAAATTCCGAAAATCCCGAAAAATCAAATTATGAAAATTCGGGGCGTTACACCTACTTTTAGCCATCGGATTTAGGGTTTTAATCTCGACCCTAGGATCAAAACCACGACCCCTAAGGCCCTGAGCACTATAAATAGAACCCTCATAACACAATTTAGGGGATTTTGGCGGGGATTGGCCATTAAGCTTTTTGCTTGGGAAAACTTTAATTTTTTCCTCTCTCAATTCGATTTTCTCTCTTTTCTCTGCTGGATTTAACGTGGGGTGTTGTCTAGTCCTATTTCAGTATTAGTTCCAGAGCCAATCAACGTGGAGTGGAGGAACGGAAAGCGATTGGAGGCACCCTACACACATCAAACGCGAAGAACGACGAAGAACACACCCTTGGTGGTAACTCGATTTCTTCTCTTTTTAATCTCGAATTTCTCTGCGATTTTTCTGGGATTATTTGCTGATACTGACATGCTTTCTTGAGTGTTATTTCTAACCCAAGAACTACGTGGGCTTTGAACCCAACCGAGGTACGTAGGATGTTTCTAGTGGTGGAGACGCAAGCTAAATTATTTCTTTTATTTTTCTTTTCTTTTATGTCGATTTTATATATATTATTATTGTTTGTTTGCTGCTGGATTTTGGTTTACACACACGCACACATGCACCAAAACACAAGTATTCGCTTAAATTGCATATTATTTTGCCCATGCATGAATGGGGTGCCTAATACCTTTCTATCTATGACGAACCCCCGAGTCCGGCGTCTTTGGTTAGCAAATCTGGTTGCTTTGCAGGTATAAGGAGTTATCTTGTCGTTTTACCTGAGTTTTTCCACGGCCAATAAAACTTGGGTGGCGACTCCATCGATTGCCGAAAGGTGGGCGATCACAGTTTGGCGACTCGGCTGGGGAGTGGGTTTAAGAAATAATGTGCAATTTTCGCTTGAGTTTTGTGTTTTGTTATGTGTCACTTGCATACTTGCATTGATAATTGTGTGTTTAACCTCTACCTTAAGGGAGCGCAACAGTCCTTTCCCATGGCATACCATCACTCAAGGTGATCATGGCATGCGATTGTCCGTTACCCGCCGCGCGCTTAGATTGGGCACCTCGGCCGGCGACCTCACGCGGCACCATTCATGTCACATGTGAGTAGGCTGAACCACCCATAGCAGTGGTTATTTGGCCCCCAACCAGCCTGCATACCCTTGCATGTAGTTGAACGTAACCCTAGGGGTACTTGCCTTGTACGGAAATATGTTGTGTAATTATGCTTGCCTTTCGTGGATCCAAATTAATTGTGCATTCATGTTTTCCAAAAACACAAAACCCTAGTAAAAATTATTAACTTGTTTTTCAAAATTTCCTTTTTCAAAATTAATTAAGGAGATGATTTATATTTTTCTAAAAAAATAATTTTCCAAAAAAAACAACAAAAACAAAAAAAAAATCGTAAAAAAAAATAACAAAAAAATTAAAAATTCATAAACAAATCCGTTTGTGCCTAAATGTCATATTTTCAAATAAAAACTTCGGCTCCATGCTTTTCCCGTTTTTTCAAGCATTCTCTTCTGTGCATTTGAATGAGTGTCAAATCGGTGGACTATTTCTTATACGTGCGCGCTTACTATTTGGACACCATGAGTGACGATACTATCCAAGTCGACGACCCGACTGTGGTGAAGGAGTAGATGGAGAAGCTAAAGGATGTTAGCATGACGCATTCTCTTGGGGTATTAGAAGCCGCAAAGGGTGGTGATGGTACCGTAGCCCAATCTTCTAGGAAGGCCATTAGCAAAGCCGATGGTAAGCGGCCAATCATGATTGATGAAGACATGGAAATTCCAGCACCTCACCTAGAGGAGAAGGTTGACAAAATCGAGGTGATGCTCAAGGACCTCAAGAGGAAAGAGGATGACTACAACTTGGATCGTTTAGCTCTCTTCCCCGAAGCTCGATTACCCGATAAGTTGAAGATGCCCGATTTTGACAGATTCGATGGGACGGGTTGTCCACACACACATTTGAAGATCTATGTTTTCACTCTCTACCCCATGGGAATTGGTCCAGAATTGATGGCACAACTCTTCCAACGCTCTTTAGGAGGGGCGGCACTACAATGGTACATGTCATTGGATGACAACCGTGTTTCCAAGTGGGAGGATATTTGCAAGGAATTTGTGGATCACTACAAGTACAACATCGCCGTTGATGTCACCAAGAGGGATCTCGAAACCACTAAGCAACAAGCTCAAGAAACTTTCTCCAAGTTCATTACAAGGTGGCGCAATAAAGCATCCCGAATGGTGAAGCGCCCATCCGAGGAGGATCAAGTCCAAATGGTGATCAAGAACTTGCAACCTATCTACTACGACCGCATGGTGAGCAACTATTATCCCAACTTCAAGGCTCTTATTGGTGCGGGAACTCAATTGGAAGATGCAATAACATCCGGCAAAATCAAGGTCAACAATGAGAACTCCTTCCAAAGGAAGAACTATGGTACAAGTGACAATAAGAAATCCACGGACATGAACAATGTCGATTCAAATGCTCCCATTCAGCTAGGTAGCACTAAAAGGAAATTCACTCAATTGTCTATGCCACTTAGCAAGGTCTTGAAGATATGTGATGCACAAAACGCGATAACCCCATTGGAGCCTCCTGCCACTCCTAATCTCAAGGGCGACAGAAGCAAGAAATGCAATTATCACCAATCCAAGGGGCATGGTACCGATGATTGTTTTCGTTTGTGCCATTTAGTGCAAGACTTGATTGATCAAGGGAAGATCCTCCCCACGACAAAGCCGAACACCATGACAAATCCTTTTCCTTCTCACAATACCATTGGCGCCATCTTCGAGGAAGAATTGTTGGACAATTCTAAGCTTATTCGCCCCATGGAGGAGGTAGAGTGCATGATGCTTATTAACTTGGACGATTGTGTGGACTTTGAGGATGATGAAATCGATGCAATTATGAGGTCGGGTCGAATTGCCAAACCAATTGATCTCGAAGCTGACGATCCTATCACCCTTTGTGAAGATTATGGCCTCGAAGGTTTATTTGGAGACATGTGCTTGGAGCATGAAGTTAAGCATGAGAGAGATATGATCACCCCTATCCTAGAACCCTTGAAGCAATGGCAATGGAGCAAGCCACCTAGGCGAGTAGGCGATTTCGATGTCGAGTCCGAGTCTTGAGTCTGAGTCCGCATTTTCTTTTGATAATACTTATGAGGATAATGATGTTTTCCGTTTTTCAAAGAATAATATGAAGCTTACATTCCCTTACATTGGTGTTTGTGATGATAATGTTATTTGCATGGATGATGTGCTTAATGACGATGAAATGAATAAATTCCATGAATCACCTACTCTTTCTCAATCTATTGAGGGTGAATCAATTGAAATCAACATAGGAACTGACATTGAACCTAAAATAACCAAAATAAGCACTACACTACCCGATAGTATTCAAGATGAACTCCCCGCTTTGATCCGAGAATATGTGGATGTATTTGCATGGTCCTACAAAGATATGCCCGGTATCA
Source organism: Turnera subulata (assembly GCA_028386065.3). Classification (NCBI taxonomy): domain Eukaryota; kingdom Viridiplantae; phylum Streptophyta; class Magnoliopsida; order Malpighiales; family Passifloraceae; genus Turnera; species Turnera subulata. Next base: position 23,286 of record JAKUCV010000904.1, on the reverse strand, counting down.
ACCCCGAGATTGCTCAACACCGTATCCCGACTTTTCCAAATGCCAAACCTGTTAAGTAAAAGGCGCGTCATCTTCAACCTCAATGGGCGCTCAAGGTAAAGGAAGAAGTGGAAAAGCAACTCCAAGCCGGCTTCTTAGAAGTAATAGACTATCCTGAATTTTTAGCCAACATCGTCCCGGTACCGAAGAAGGACGGCAAGGTTCGCGTGTGTGTCGACTATCGAGATTTGAACAAAGCAAGCCCCAAGGACGAGTTTCCATTACCTCATATCGATTTGCTAGTTGATGCAACCGCGGGTCACGCGCTCTTATCGTTCGTGGATGGATTTTCTGGTTACAACCAAGTACTCATGGCACCCGAGGATAAGCACAAGATGGCTTTTCGCACGGAATGGGGTACTTTTTGCTACAAGGTAATGCCTTTCGGACTCATCAAGGCTGGCGCCACCTACCAACGTATGGCCACTACTCTCACTCACGACATGATGCACGACATAGTGGAGGTATACGTCGATGATATGATTGTCAAATCGCTAACCAATGAGCTACATGTGCCCAATCTTTGGCGATTCTTCGAGAGATGTAGGAAATTCGGCATGAGGATCAATCCGCAAAAGTGTGTATTTGGTGTAAAGGCCGGTAAACTACTCGGTTTCATGGTCAGTGAAAGAGGAATCGAGGTCGACCCGAGAAAGATCAAAGCAATTCAAGAGATGCCAATTTCGAGAACTGAGAAGGAGATCCGTGGCTTCCTTGGTCGTGTACAATACATAAGTAGGTTCATTGCACAACTATCGAGTATGTGCACACCCATTCATCGTCTTCTGAAGAAAGAGGCATCCATCGAGTGGAATGACGATTGCCAACATGCTTTTGATCAAATCAAGGATCCAATCCTCCCGTGCTACAACCGCCGAGATCGGGTCAACCACTTCTGTTATATCTTACTGTGATTGACGATGCCATGGGTGTAAGTTTCCCTAGGCTATATGACAATCATATACAAGCAAAAGATGCAGCGGAAGCAAAGGAAACTTAGCCAAGAACCACATGTGAAGCATATAAACCGTATAACAAAATTTTGTACCTTGTTCGGTTGAGGTCTTTCACCCAACTGCTGGAACGAATCATCTAGACCAAGACGAAGGCTGAAACGAATCAGTTAGAGCAAGAAGAAGCCCTGCTCCTCTACGGTATCCACACGAACCGTGACCTTCCCGGAATCGTCACACGAATCCAAGAACGAGCTCCCCGGACTGATGTGCTAGCTTCTTTCACAAAGAAGAAGAACTAAAAGGAGGTGTTTTTCAGAGAGTTTTTGGGGCTGCAAAAACGTGAGAGAGAGGTAGAATGATCAGCTCACAATACCTATTCCCACACATCCATAATGCCCATACACAACCATGTGTGTGCCAGCTCATAAAGGCAAAACAAAGTGGCCAACATAGCCAACATGTTTCCACTAACACTTAGTGGGAATATTCATCACATGGCTGCATTAAAGACTCCACTAATCTGATACTTAGTGAATCAAACCATCCCAAAACGGCCTGGTTCAACCATGGTCCAACCACGGTCCAACCACACCCGGTCCAACCACGGTCCGACCATCTGCTCGAATCAACGGTTCTATGTGTGTGACCCTGTAGGCACTTGTAACGTCCGGCAATAATTGTAAAATCTCATTTTACAATTATAAGCAAAGAGCGGCGTCTAGCAACACATCATTGCTACCCGAACGACAAGATCAGTACTGATTCTCTATGCCTCGGAATATGTCATCGTCCCTTCGTCCCATTATCAAGATTAAACCGAGACATGGAATATGTCAATCTCGTATATGTTTAATCTCGGTTTCTTGATCCTCGAGTTAACTGTGTAAAACGGATACCAATGATATCAACATATCATAATCCGAGCACGGCCGTGCATTTACAGTTCAACTCTATCAAGAAACCATCCGATAATATACCCGTTATATGGGTTGGACGAATCCCCTCTTGATCAATCAAAACCCACTACATACTCGGCATATACCCAATGATTACCCTTATGTCCACCCAGTTACGGGTGACTAGGAATAATATCAAAGTACATGATTCATATGTTGGATACCTTGACGATCTCAGGTCGGAGGACAATCACATCTATAAGAACCACTAATGACATACATATAACGTTCCATGTAGGGTTCTTATGTGGGTCGGTCCAGTCCACAAGTTCTCCAACTTGTACCCGTATGTAGAATTCATATCACATATAAATTCTCAACATACGCTAGTCTTAATTTATTATTACAACCCATCCGTAATAATAATCGACTAGGGACATTTAAGAATATACATATCAAATATATATATATACTAGGGTTATAAGTATGTGCAAGCGTTTATCTCATAAACGATACTTATTGGAATAACCTTAAAGTGTATGTACATGACTATAAATAAACATCCATGATTGGCTTTTGGGCATATTACTAACAATCTCCCACTTGCACTAAAGCCAATCATCCATGTATCTTATACATGTGGATCTAGCATGACCATCATGCTTCAGTTGCATGAGAAGATTAGACAATGTATCTGCTACATTGTTCCCAGAAGGAACTATACACAGCCTTAGTTGTAGAGTCGGTGGCTGTTCTTGCTTGGAACTCTTCCAGCTCACAGTACCACCTCCAAGACGAAACACATATCCTTATTGCGATCTAAAATCATCCCTGTCAGTTTGGAAGCTGGCATCTTTGTAACACTTTACAACAAGCCCATCAACGCTTCCGTAAACCAGGAATGCATCCTTAGTGCTTCTCAAGTACTTAAGGATATTTAACCGTTATCCAGTGACTTTCACCGGGATCAGATTGGCATCTGCTTGTGACACTCAAAAGCATAAGTGACATCCGGCCTAGTACATTGCATGGCATACATGATAGATCCTATTGCAAACGCATAAGGAATCTAACCCATCCGCTCTCTCTCCTTAGTCATACTAGGATACAGATTCTTTGAGAGAGCTATGCCATGTGACATGGGCAAGAAACCGTTCTTGGTATCTTTGCATGCTAAACCTCTTTAGCATCCTGTCAATATATGTACTCTGACTTAGCCCGAGAAGCCTTTTGGATCTATCTCTATAGATCTTTATGCCTAACACTTAGGCAGCTCCTCCTAAGTCCTTCATTGAGAAATTCTTTCCTAACCAAGTCTTTACAGACTTTAGTGTCGGAGTGTCATTCCCAATAAGTAGGATGTCGTCAACATACAATAACAAGAAAACAATAGTGCTCCCACTAACCTTCTTGTAAACACATGAATCATCTTCACTTTTAATGAAACCAAACTCTTTGATTACATCATTAAAACGAAGATTCCAACTCCTAGAAGCTTGCTTTAGTCCACAAATGGACATTTGCAACTTGCATACCATATCTCATAGTCATGGCATCCAGCTATAGCCAATAGAATTCGGATAGATTTAACTATGGCGACTGGTGTGAAGGTTTCATCATAGTCAATGCCATGAACTAGCTTGAAACCTTTCGCAACCAATTGCCCTTAAAAGTAATCGCATTACCATCCATGTCAGTCTTTCACAAAGACCCACTTGCACCCTATAGGTTTTACCCTTTCAGGTGGTTCAAACAAGGTCCATACCTTGTTTTGATACATGGATTCCATTTCCGAATTCATAGCTTCAAGCCACTTCTTGGAGTCTAAACCCGTAATGATCAGCTGATAGGAAGTGAGCTCATCCTGACTTATGAGCATCACATCTCTAATATGAGTTATGAGAAATCCTTATTTCTCAAGCTCATACCGAGTCCTATCCGACCTATGCGGTCCATGTGTTTTAGGTACAGGATTCTCATCCACAACAACTTGCGGATCCTGTCCTTTGTTCCATCTCAGCCTCTTTATCTCGAACTTCTTCGAGTTCTATTATCCTCCTATTGATTTTTTTTTTTAGAAATAAACACTCTTTCTAGAAACACAGCAGTCTGAGCCACAAACACTTTGTACTCTATGGGATTATAGAAATAATACCTTTAAGGTATCATACAAAAGGCACTTGTCGGATTTAGGGTCGAGTTTATCTAATACTTCACGTCTCACGTAAGCGTCTCAACCCTAAATACTCAAAAGACAAATTGGGACACTTCCAAGTGCATTTCTCATATGGTGTCTTTTCGACCGATTTAGATGGAATACGGTTAAGGTAAATGCAACACTCAATAATGCATGTCCCTAAAAGAAAATAGAAGGTCAGCTTGACTCATCATAGAACGAACCATGTCCAACAAGGTTCTGTTCCTCCTTTTGGATACACTATACCATATGCATACCCGATGGAGTAAGTTGTGATACTATACCACAACCCTTTAGATGATCAAGAAGCTCTCGGTATAAGTATTCACCGCCTCGATCTGATCGAAACATCTTAATACCTTTCCGAGTTGATTCTGTACTTCATTCTTAAATTCTTTGAACTTTTCAAAGGATTCCGACTTGTGTCTCATTAGATACACTTAGCCGTATCTACTGATGTCATCAGTAAATGTAATGAAGTATCGAAAACCATCTCTAGCCTGTGTAGACATAGGTCCGCATACATCAGTATGTATTAGACCTAGCAAGTCCTAGGCTCTTCACCTTTACCCGTAAAGGAAGCCTTAGTCTTTTGCCTAATAAATATGACTCATATGTCTCATATGATTCAAAATCAAATGAGTCTAAAATTCCAACTTTATGGAGTTTAGGAATACGAGTCTCGTCTATATGGCCCAAACGACTATGCCAGAGATAGGTTTCACTAGAATCATATAATCTTAACCTTCTTCGTATTAATGTTATAGATAGGCATTACTAGGTTTAGAACATACAAACTATCGTTTAAAATGCACCACCATAATCAATTTCATTGAAATAAATAGAACAACAATTGTTCTTTATTAACAATGAAAAACCTTTCTTGTACATACAAGACACAGAAATCAAATTCCTGCTTATGGCAAGTACATAATAACAATTGTCCAGTTCTAAAACCAAACCATTCGGTAAGGATAGATAGAAAGTCCCTACGGCTAATGTAGCAACTCTTGCTCCAATTCCGAGGCGTAGGTCTATCTCGTCCTTAGCCAATCTCCCACTCTTTCTCAGTTCCTTCACATTTCCTAAAATGTGAGAACCACATCCGGTATCTCATACCCACGATGCAGAGGTAGAGATATTAGCCTCTATAACAAAATACCTGAAGCGGAAGTCTCACTTCCCTTCTGCTTCTTTACCTCTTCAAGGTAAACAGGGCAGTTGCATTTCTAATGGCCTGGTTTATTGCAACAGAAACAATTTCCTTCTTTGCAACACCACCCTTGGGTTTCAGCACATCAGAATAAGAAGATGCACAAGCACCAAACCTTTTGGTACATTACTTCTTCTTCTCTAACTTTGCTTTACCCTTTCCTTTTCAAAGGAAACCAAGATCCCTAAGGCTCTCAATGTATCTAATCATCTTGAGCACATGAGGTCTAACGGGTGATAACTTAGCCATCTTGCATTGGAACAATGCCTTAGAGGTCTCGTACCTCCCATGCCTTACTTGCTCTCCTCAGAGCAATTTCAGATGTTCGATCATATCGAACGCCCACATGTTCTCATCTTGCTTCAGAAGCTCAGAGTCCATGGAAATTACCATAAGGCATGTAACATCCAATGCATCATCAACATGCTACTCACAAGCATCTACTTCTGCCCTAGAAGCATTAGGCGCCAATTCATTAAGAACAGGCCCTTCAAGGACATACAAATTTTTCTTGTTTGAAGACTATCCTCAAAATGTGATGCCACTCTAGGAAACTATTCCTATTCAGCTTGTCCTACTCTAGGACCAATCGCAATAATAGGTGCTAGTGTTTTGTGCCATGGTAATTCTACAACAAGATCAACTCACACAAATAATAGTCATGCATACAAATCATTTAATAAGGAATTCTATTAAATGTACTCCTACTATATAAATCAAGACAATTATATAAGTAGGCCAAGATCCATATTTCACTACAACATAAGTCAGCTAGGGCTGATCACCTACATCATAGCTATTTAGGTAGACAACTCTTGTCAATTACATCTCTATGTAACTCTTGGATAGTTGAGTGAACAACACCTTGTCCAAGTCTATCTTATAGACATTGCTCAACCCTTGCCTCTAGGTTCTTAATCCTATTAAGGTAACCTAGTTAAGTCCAAACCCACAACAAGCAATCGGGATATTACAATTATCCTCTCGAACCTTGCTAGGATAAACATAGGCACCTTGCTAGGGCAAAACCTACCTAGTGTTGATCTAAGCAATGATTAGTGCTCATCATGGAAGGCAACTAAGAACTTAATATTTTACATCAAAATATAATTCCAACACATCACATGCTTGTTCTTGATAAATCATACATTGATGTTAAGCAAATTTGGAAAACAAAAATGCAAGTGAACATCGATGTCCATAAATGAACATCGATGTCTATGAGAATCTGATTCTCGCCAACAATTGGCAGCACTCAGTATTTCGGCCATATCCGGAGCTATAGAGCTCGGATTTGTGCAAACTTGGTGTCCCTAGAAAGCTAAGAAGTAGAGCTACAACTTTGCTGTTCAGGCCAGACACCAATTCGGCCTCCATCTACCTCGAATTCGCTGTTGAAGTCACTAGTCTCCACAACATCGATGTTTAACACTTAAACATCGATGTTTGAAGTTTGCGAATCCACAAAACATCGATGTTGACATTCAAACATCGATGTTGGAGGTTGCCGAACCCTCAAAACATCGATGTTGACACTCAAACATCGATGTTGGAGGTTTGCGAGCCCTTAGAACATCGATGTTGACAATCAAACATCGATGTTTGAGGTTCCCGAGTGCATAAAACATCGATGTTAACACTTAAACATCGATGTTTGAGTACTTGAACTCCAAACCATTTGGCAGTAGCTCAAGAACATCGATGTTCAACACTTAAACATCGATGTTTTGAGTACTTGAAAGTTCAAGTTCTTGGCAGTAGCACAATAACATCGATGTTTACCTTAAACATCGATGTTTGAACTCCTGGAGCTCAATAACATCGATGTTGGTATTAGAACATCGATGTTCTTTGAATTCTGGAATTCAAACCAATTTGGCCGAGCTCAAATAACATCGATGTTTAACATTTAAACATCGATGTTGTTGAGTGTCTGCATGAAAACATCGATGTTTGACCACACAACATCGATGTTTTGGAGATTCGGCCAAGGCCAATCTTCATGCCAACATCGATGTTGGTCACACCAACATCGATGTTTTGGCCAAACATTGCTTGAACGACAATCGTTCGAAACACAAACCGACACTCGGTTTTTCTTAGTCGAACTCTTCGATCTACCGCCAAAACATCTTGATTGATATCTCATACCAATCAAGTTCTTGTTGTCAAAACATTTTTGACAAATCAACCTCAACAACATATACATCACATGTACACAATTGAATACAATATGACATGATCATGCTCTATCACATAAAACATATCATGTATATTTACTCAAAACACATCAAATATATGCATATACTTGCATGGCAAATCACATATACCAAAACAAAACCAACATATCATTTGACAAAACACAAAGACATCATGTTCAAAATCATTTGGCATATCACATACACAAAATGATTCCTACACATTCTAAGGTGATCATATCACATATGAATCACTTATACGGTTTAGAGCTTCACAAGAAGGCTCCGCTACCACTGTAAGTTTCCCTAGGCTATATGACAATCATATACAAGCAAAAGATGCAGCGGAAGCAAAGGAAACTTAGCCAAGAACCACATGTGAAGCATATAAACCGTATAACAAAATTTCGTACCTTGTTCGGTTGAGGTCTTTCACCCAACTGCTGGAACGAATCATCTAGACCAAGACGAAGGCTGAAACGAATCAGTTAGAGCAAGAAGAAGCCCTGCTCCTCTACGGTATCCACACGAACCGTGACCTTCCCGGAATCGTCACACGAATCCAAGAACGAGCTCCCCGGACTGATGTGCTAGCAAGAGTAAAACCGGGGCTTGTGTTTGTGGTGTTTTGGTATGCCTATGCTCTTGCTTCTTTCACAAAGAAGAAGAACTAAAAGGAGGTGTTTTTCAGAGAGTTTTTGGGGCTGCAAAAACGTGAGAGAGAGGTAGAATGATCAGCTCACAATACCTATTCCCACACATCCATAATGCCCATACACAACCATGTGTGTGCCAACTCATAAAGGCAAAACAAAGTGGCCAACATAGCCAACATGTTTCCACTAACACTTAGTGGGAATATTCATCACATGGCTGCATTAAAGACTCCACTAATCTGATACTTAGTGAATCAAACCATCCCAAAACGACCTGGTTCAACCATGGTCCAACCACGGTCCAACCACACCCGGTCCAACCACGGTCCGATCATCTGCTCGAATCAACGGTTCTATGTGTGTGACCCTGTAGGCACTTGTAGCGTCCGGAAATAATTGTAAAATCTCATTTTACAATTATAAGCAAAGAGCGGCGTCTAGCAACACATCATTGCTACCCGAACGACAAGATCAGTACTGATTCTCTATGCCTCGGAATATGTCATCGTCCCTTCGTCTCATTATCAAGATTAAACCGAGACATGGAATATGTCAATATCGTATATGTTTAATCTCGGTTTCTTGATCCTCGAGTTAACTGTGTAAAACGGATACCAATGATATCAACATATCATAATTCGAGCACGGCCGTGCATTTACAGTTCAACTCTATCAAGAAACCATCCGATAATATACCCGTTATATGGGTTGGACGAATCCCCTCTTGATCAATCAAAACCCACTACATACTCGGCATATACCCGATGATTACCCTTNCATTGATGTTAAGCAAATTTGGAAAACAAAAATGCAAGTGAACATCGATGTCCATAAATGAACATCGATGTCTATGAGAATCTGATTCTCGCCAACAATTGGCAGCACTTAGTATTTCGGCCATATCCGGAGCTATAGAGCTCGGATTGGTGCAAACTTGGTGTCCCTGGAAAGCTAAGAAGTAGAGCTACAACTTTGCGGTTCAGGCCAGACACCAGTTCGGCATCCTTTTGCCCCAAATTTGCTGTTGAAGTCGCTGCAGTCCACAACATCGATGTTGAACCCTTCAACATCGATGTTTGGAGTTTGCGAATCCATAAAACATCGATGTTTTCAATCAAACATCGATGTTGGAGTTTGTTGAACCCTCAAAACATCGATGTTGACCATCAAACATCGATTTTGGAGGTTTCCGAATGCATAAAACATCGATGTTGACACTTAAACATCGATGTTTGAGTACTTGAACTCCAAACCATTTGGCAGTAGCTCAAAAACAATGATGTTGGACATTAAAACATCGATGTTTTGAGTACTTGAAAGTTCAATATCTTGGCAGTAGCATTATAACATCGATGTTTAACTTAAACATCGATGTTTGAACTCCTGGAGCTCAATAACATCGATGTTGGTAATAGAACATCGATGTTCTTTGATTTCTGGAATTCAAACCAATTTGGCCGAGCTCAAATAACATCGATGTTTAACATTTAAACATCGATGTTGTTGAGTGTCTGCATGAAAACATCGATGTTTTACCACACAACATCGATGTTTTGGAGATTCGGCCAAGGCCAATCTTCATGCCAACATCGATGTTGGTCACACCAACTTCGATGTTTTGGCCAAACATTGCTTGAACGACAATCGTTCGAAACACAAACCGACACTCGGTTTTTCTTAGTCGAACTCTTCGATCTACCGCCAAAACATCTTGATTGATATCTCATACCAATCAAGTTCTTGTTGTCAAAAACATTTTTGACAAATCAACCTCAACAACATATACATCACATGTACACAATTGAATACAATATGACATGATC
>JAKUCV010000902.1:0-112923 GCA_028386065.3 Turnera subulata | reverse complement strand
TAATAGAAACCCTCAGTTTTGGATTGGTTTCAATTATCTCTCGAACAAAGATAACCACATCAAGAGCTGAAGCAACATTGCTGTCTCCCAGGAAATCCATCAACATATGCACCACTGTACTTGCTACCTCTGGGAACTTAACAGCACAAGAATGAATGGCTTGGATAAGCATTTGCCGATACTCACCATTCTTCTCAAGCTCTCCACTCTGTGTCTTAACGACTTCCTTCTTCAACAATTGAACAACCTCGTTGATGTTCCGTGGAACAATCAAGTCAAGAACAATGTCGAGAGTCTTCTTCCTAATGTCAAGATTTGGGCTGGAGAGAGCCCTAAGCACATCCATAACCAACTCAACCATGACATCTCTATGTGAAGCCTTGAGCTCATTCAACCTATCAAGCAAAATAAGTTTCACATTGTTATCACTCTGAGAAAGAAGAAGCTGAGTATATGTGTTGGCAGCATGTTTAACAGCGACAGGAGCGGATGATAGAGAGACAAGAGCCCCAGCACATTCGTAAATAACTGCAGCTGAAGGAGCATTCAACAAAGAAATAATGATCTTAATGTACTTCCCCTTCTCTTGACGATTTGTTCTGCAAACCTTCCGTATCAATTCCAGGACAACCATCTGAAGCAATTCACCCCACTCAGGAAGCTTATCAATATTGGTCAATAGGTAATTAATGGCACGATCCTGTGCACAATTAAAGAGCATAAGAAATGCATTCCTCTTGGTTGATTGGTCTTGCTCTGATAAAAGAACCTTCTCAATCAACTCTGGGGCATCAGCCAAAAGCTGGTCACCCTGGGGAAGCTTATATATAGACATTACAGCTAGTACGGCATTCCTCCTAATATATGGATGACGGTGCTCCAGATTCTGCACGACCGAAGGGATCAGAGGCTCGATAATCTCGGTCTCACTCATGCGGCAAAGAAACCTCAAAGTCACCCCACGGATATACTCATTCGGATGCTGAAGATTGTTCCTCAAATTCTGGCAGATCAGAATCATTTCGGGCAGGACCTTCCCCCTGGAATCAGTCTTGTCGATGATCTCCAAATACAGAAGCAAAAGCTTCTGAACGGTGTGGTCCTCAGAAGGAAGAACATATCTAACAATGGTAATGAATAGCTGGGGAAGAGTTTCGCCGTTAAGCAAAAGGCTGATTGCCTTTTTCATGGCATCAACCTTCGCCGCCACGTCATTCCCTTCGAGAGCTTCCTTAATCTCATTCGCTATAGCAGGAGTCCCTTTGTCAAAGTGAACAAGTAGAGTACAGGATTTCTCCATCCCTTAGCCTGTTCTGTGGATAGACAATCAATTCGAGAAGAAAAAAAACATCAAAACCACAAACCAACCCCAGTCAACGAAACAAAAATAAAATACTCCAACAATGAACAATCAGTTCACGGCAGTCATTTTCCTATCACTCCAAAATATTAACTAGAAGAGTTTGTTAACACTTAAAAGGCAACAAACCAAGCAGATCACATATATTAAGAGATCTAGCACAAAACCATCGCGATTAACACTCAATCGGATGAGAATGCCAAGTACAAGCAATTCCACTAACCAACAAAGGCATATACATGGTGCAAGCAACTGTAGTACATAATGCCTCAAATCAAATCAGATCCGAATCTAACACCAGAACTCATAACAACAATTTAACAGCTAGGATTCGCGTCAAAACGACACCGTTTTTTTCCTACTGCGAAGTACATTTCCCACACGAATCATCACAAATCAGAACAGAAATCAAAATGCCAAAACCGAAAGAAGAAAACAAACCGCTCAAATCTAAACCAGCAAGTGACGATCTAATACACTTTCTCGTTTGGCATGAGAAGAAGAAAGGAAGGAACGAGAAATGAATCGAACGGATCCGAAGAAAGGGAGAGTAGTAAGAGGTAGGGAGTGAACCTTATAACCGACGAGATCCGACGGAGGAGAGGCGGTGAGTTTGGGGGGCGAAATTGGACGAATCGAACACCTCGAGGCTAAGTGAAAGAGATTCTTCTAATGGGGAAAATTTTCATCAGTTAGTGAGAGGTGTGGCAGTGGCATAGAAATGGTCTTAAAAAACCCAGATCCAAGATCTAATCGCTTATAAAACGAAATAAGGCTCTCTCTATTTGGGCTTATGCTAGGCTAGGCTGCTCTCGTAAGATAGAGAGGGGACTTATTTTACAAGTTTACTTACATAAGTAATAATTTGATTTTTTTTTATTCTTTTTTTAATAGTTAATCCAGCGCCGTTTCGACTTACCAGCGTCATTCCCTCAAATCTTAACCGTTTACAAATACGGCTGATATTGTAAAGTATGACACTATTTACAATTAAGTCTTGGATTGTTCAAAATTAATTGAGATTGCTTCTTTTGTTTAACAATAGAAAATTCAGATTTCTATGCTTTTTTTTTCGAACAGATTTTTTGAACGATTTTCGAACAGATTTCTATGCATAGGAATTGATATGATTTGAAGCTGTTTTATTGGAGTGTTGGCTCGCAATTACGACCCGTAAAGTTTACATCAAAAGGCTAATAACTTTGAAGTATGAGTACGACTCCGTAAGAACCTGATAAGGGATGGTAGATCCTTCGGCTTTATCTGACCCAAAAAGATGATCAACTGGGCTTAAAGTAATTTTTTTATTATTCTTGTGCCGTCGGTTGGGTCGTTTTGCTTACAAATCAATCCATAGTCTTGCCGTTTGTTAGTCCAAGCATTAGTTGGAAGGATTTTGTAGTTGTGCTTTGATAAATCCAAGCCTCGCTTCTTCTTCGTCTTCTTTTTCTCTCTTTTTCTTTTTTCTTTGTACAATCACGGTTTACTTTCAGCGGGATGTGAGATGTATTCTATTATTTCAGAACAAAAGGAAAACCAAACAAATCAACGTCTGTCTATGCATTTAAATTCGGGATAAAAGATTATATGGTATGGCACAAACAGAATAAGCTTTGTACAGCTGATAAAAGATTTCCTTTTCATGATTACAATATCAACTATATATCCCGTTAACGAAACCCGTAAAGTTTACAATATCATGAAAGTTATTAGCCTTTTGATGTAAACTTTACGGGTTGTAATTGCGATTGCGAGCCAACACTCCAATAAAAGAGCTTCAAATCGTATCAATTCCTATGCATAGAAACCCGTTAACGAAACCCTTAAAGGCTAATATTATCCCGTTAAAAACAAAATCTTTAGATGATTTATCTATGGTGCAGTCAATATAAAAACACTCATAATAGTTACGATCAGTAATGCTATTTTCTATATCTGATTGGCTCGTGATTTTATACAATTTGTGACCGAGTTGTTTTTCGTAGGTTTTACGCTTGAAGATCTGGGAGGGAAGCCACATCCACGAAGAAACCCCGTATTCCATTGTAAGGGGGAAATTTAAACGCGTAAATATAAATTATCCTTCAGAAATTTAGTACTTCAAACTCACGAAGGTTGTAAGAAATAGAGTCATTGGGATGCTTATTTCATCATTCTCTGTGCACAAAACCTCATGAGGTTACCCGAATATTCAACCAAAAACTCTCAGTTTATCCATTATACGAGAAATCTGGGATTTGTTAGATCACAAGAGTGTAAAAAACAGAAAAATCCAGCTTAAACACAACCTAAAACCACAAAATTTCCAAGGCAGATGAACAACAATCCGTCTCCTAATTGTACATCATCAAGCCTAGCCATAACAAAATTTAGCAGTCCACTTATAACAAGAACCCATCAGGAAGTTATACTACACTATTATTTACAGTGAAAATAACAAGAACCCATCAACGAAACTGCTAGCTAGCTATAATCTGACCACTCTGTTCCACACCCTTCAAACGATCTTTCTATACAAAGGGGTGAAATTTCCTCCACTACATGGACACCAAGTGCCTTGCACAAACAGAGCAGTAATACTTTCTCTTGGTCTTGAAGCAGACAGGCAAGAAACAGAACCTCCACTTGCTCTCCACATCCATGGCCTGCACCATTCCTCCACAGTAAGGACAAGCCCCCGGTGCTGGATGCCTTCCAATCACCATTTCGTCCTCGTCGCACACAAACACCAAGCACATCTTTCTTGACTATACGACCCTTCAAAGATTTCTGATTCAAACTAGCTCCTCGTTGGTTTAGTTTAAGGTACAACGAATTAGGTTTTCAATGACTGATAATAGGCGAAGTTATTTATAGGATGCTAGGAAATTTAAGAAAACGGGGAGATTGCTGCGTCTGGAAAAGTATAGCCCAACCTGGAAGGGAACAAGAAGACCCGGCTTTTTGCGTGCGAAGCGTGTCGTCTAGAAGATTCTATAACCGACTGATATGGTTTTTGGTTCTTGCCAGGATAAGACATAGGACTTTTATTTATACGTGTTGCGTAGATAATAAGCAATGACCAAGAACAATGTCTCAGTGTGGGACACATAATAACACGATATAGTCTTAGCAAAAGAAGTGCCCCAGTATTAATTTATTTCGATCAGGAAAATAAAATTCAACACTAATTAAATCGAGACGGTTTATGATGTATACCGCCAGAAATTGCCAACAGAAAGACGGGAGTAGAAAGAAGACGCAATTCGTGTGGATTAGGTGTGTTCAAAATTCTTCGATCGGGAAAAAAAGCATATCATTCCACACCCACTTCGTTTGTCGTTCTATGAGTTAGGCCAGTGAAAGATGATCGACTGTGTGCATATTGAAAAGAAAGGCCCTATGGCGACTTGACTTGGGCCTGGTGGGTATACGCTGCGCAAAGCTCCTTGTCCATGCAAGGCCTCGGGTTAGGATTGGACCGAATCCATTATCCAAAGGCCCTAAGTATACCGGAAGATCTTGGGTCGAAAACTACGAAGGAAACCCAAAAAAATATTATTGTTAATGTTAGTCCATACATGGAGAAGAGGACTAAATTAGGATGTCTAAATTAGTTGGGAAATTAGTAAGGTGGGATAGGTTTGTGATCTATTGGGTTCTGCTTAGGTAGTGTTGGGAATTATAAAAACATCTAACATATAAACATTCACATAGCGATTAATAGAATGGACATACCTTTCTTGAACAACTAGAGTTATGATACGACACCGTTTAGGTTAGTCGTATCAGTGCTTTTGTTACGAGAAGTTTAGTCGTTTAAAGTCTTAGGCAAGTGACTATTTGTCCTTGAGGGAATTATTGATGTATAAATAGCACTCACGATAGTGTAAAGGATAGAGGTGAATTTTGGAATATAGTTTCTTCTCTGCTTTCTTTTCTTGTTCTTTATTTTCTTGTTCTTCTCTGTGCTTCACCGGGCTCTGTTACGATTCGTTCGTAACAATTGGCGCCGTCAGTATTTCTCTTCCCCTCGAACTTTCATTTGATCCAATCTTTGGATAGTTTCTTTGGTTTTGATGCTGGTTCTTGTGATGTAGTAGCTTGTTGTTCTTGTTGTTGGTTCTTTTAAGGGGGGAGTATTGATACGACACCGTTTAGGTTAGTCGTATCAGTGCTTTTGTTACGAGAAGTTTAGTCGTTTAAAGTCTTAGGCAAGTGACTATTTGTCCTTGAGGGAATTATTGATGTATAAATAGCACTCACGATAGTGTAAAGGATAGAGGTGAATTTTGGAATACAGTTTCTTCTCTGCTTTATTTTCTTGTTCTTTTCTGTGCTTCACCGGGCTCTGTTACGATTCGTTCGTAACAAGTTATGATCCTTGAATTCTCCTGGATTATCTTGTTGATTACGAGGTATGATTATTAAAAAGATACCCCTATACTACCACCTAAGTACCTTCAATTAATTGAAGATGATATTGTTTTTTTTAAAAAAAATATATAGAGAGACCAGGTGGTCAGAGGGAATAACCAAGTTCCTATTTCTTGATTTTTTTTTATGATTCCTCTATTTAATAATAAAAGAGCTGCTCAACCCTCTCATTAGCCACTATACCGAGAAAAACTAAAGTAGTTGGAATCAATACACAACAAGAGCGTGAAGACAATTAGTGAATGGAAAATAGAAATAATAATGTCTGCAATAGGAGACTCACTTATCAATATTTATTTATTTATTTAGTTTAAAATTATATATAAGGGGACGAAGCATTCATTCTATTCTCGTTTCTCTCAGTTTTTTATATTATCAGGCAAGGGAAACATAACACTTTCTATTCCTCGTACTTCTATTCTTCTGATTTTAATATTTTCTTGTCAATTCTAACAACAGAGTCAAGATGGCCGAGTTGGTCTAAGGCGCCAGTTTCAGGTACTGGTCCGAAAGGGCATGGGTTCGAATCCCATTCTTGACAAAATAATTTTTAAAATTTCAATGCACTTTTTTTTTTCAAACCGCGACAGTGCCAGAGCTAGCAAGCGGAACATTTTTTTTTTTTTTTAATCATAACAGACGTAGAACGTCTTCATTCATTTACTTATCACGTCCATGTGAAGAACATCCCTGAGCTGAGCAGGGGGACAAAAGATCAGGTCATGGTCCCTGAACATTTGCTATGTATAAGGGATATTGTAGCCTTAATCCTTGTCCACAGAGTAAAAATCACTCGAGTTAAATGGCTTCTACAACCACAGCATCAGACTCCACTTAGCCTCTTAACACCCAACCGACATGCTCCCAGTAAACCAAACAATATTCTACCTCCATGATCACAAATAACATAAGCAACACCAATAGCAAAATCATTAAGTAACCATGATGCATTAGAGTTCACTTTCATACACCCTATTGGAGGGACTAACCAATAAGGAATGTTTGGTACCTGGTGCAAAATCGAGCCATCGCAGTTATACTATGTTAAACCTTTTTAAGCGCACTTGAAACAAGGAGGAAGGACAGATACAATCGTATTTAAAATTGATAGCAAGTCCTCTCCTTGGTACTGTTTCCCGGATATTAAACATGTCGAAGTAGTCTCCAGGATACGTGACAACGAAGCGTCGAAGCCCGATTGAAATTGAAGTGGCAAGTATAGCTTGCTCGAAACAAGAGTATTCAATTTATTATCCACCAAAAAAAATAATAGTATTCTTTTAAATGCCCTTTTCAGGTGGTTGGATTCTCTTATTGAATTTATACTCTCTTCTTCCAGATGGAGTATAAATCATGTAATACCAACATTTTCTTTTCGAGAGAGAATAATGACAAACATTTGAAACTACAATTTGCCATCGTATCCCAATCTTTGGTGGCTCATCATAGTCCATGTGATGTGATAAACTGTCACAATAGTACTTGTTTGGGGACGGTATTAAGAGAAAAAACTCATGAAACTTTTCTTCCACGGATTCTGCTGTCTTTTGTGGGTTTACCTTTTCCAGAAAGTATCCCTTTTGTGCGAGAAAGGCTAACTTGCTTGCTTTTCAAAAGAAGACTAGAGAGCCTATTGAAATCTTGGAAAAAATTGGGTGGTGGTGCAAATATGACAAAGGAAATTGCATCCACCAGAGCCCCCAAAATTAATGCATCTCCACACTTAACATAATGGATAGATGACAAGTCGATGGACGACTTTGAAGAAACTAAAACTGCTCTGCGTATCATTGGTTGATTTAATATGAATGTGACTGCTTTTGTAGGTGACATTCACTTTGTATTATTCATTTGTATAAAACTGCCTTCTTTTTTTTTTCGTGATTAAACTTAAAGGCTACGTGATATGATAAATTAGTGCGCAAGTGTTATGCTAGAGATAACGCCCTCTTTTAGATCCGTCATTCAATGCTTAATTTCCCCATGATTGCGTCCTTATTCAAGCTAATATCCATCATTGAATCGGATTGTAATCCTAGTTATAACTGAATTGAATTCAATTCTAAAGTTGAATACAATTAGCTCAAGTTATGAATTATTTTTTAAAAAGAAAAATATAATAATTAATACCATTTAATTACAAATCATAATGAAATCAAATCACAAATTATTGATGAATTGAATTCATTTTATTACGTATTTTATACCAAACGGGCTGTCACGGATGGAACTGGTAAACGGGTGATTTTGCACTTTATGGAAATAAGAATCGGGTGCTTTATAAGGGTTGATTCTTTGTTCGTTTCAAAGGTTGAAACGAATCTTCCATAGATCAATCAACATTCCCTCCTAGTACCACTTGTACTGTCCAGGTTCAATGAACCTGGCAACGTCGGTTTTGTTTGACTATGACAAAAAACCTAACGCGCCTTGTAACTTGGAGTATGTTTTTAGCCCTTAGATTTGGGGACAAGCACGCGGAAAACTATGTGGGCTGGAACTCCGTCCAGGTTCGACGAATCTAACAACTAATGTACGGATTTTTACAATTTTGTCATGGGGGTCATAAACTAAGGGTTGAGAATCATGCTGCTATCCATGATAGCATGTCAATTTTACTTACACCAAGGTAAAATAGTGAAAAAGAAAAATGAGATTTCAGGTATTTAATGCCAAAAATAATGCATTTCCTTTTTATGCTGTGTATATATTATTTTTAAAATTTTTCTTCATTTTTTTGGAAAAAAAACAATTTATATAAGGATAGCTTTAATTTAGCAGAAAATAAGGCTCCATAAAATTATTTGTAAAATTTTTATAACTTGTTGAGATTTTTGTTAGTTGAAGAAAAAAATATTATTTCTAAATTGAGGTTTATAAAAAAAAAGAAAATGAACAATTTTTTCAATCTTCATACATAAAATAATTTTACATATCTATTTAGAAGATAACACAAAAATATATTCATGGACCACTAAACTGACATGAATCTAATAATCTTATCTCAAACAAGAGGTGTAATTTGTTGATCTTATCTCAAACTAGAGGTGGTAAAATAATATCCATATATATTGAAATAATATATAATATAAATTTTCAAACATGACATAAATCCAAAATGTAAATAGATAGTACAAATAAAAAGTGAAAATCATAAATATGTGTATTTAAAATCATAAAGAAAAACCCTAAAAAGGAAAAATTATTATTGTAAAAGAATATATAATAGTTAATAATTTGATTAGAGTGTAGCTAGATAGGTAAACTTTTTCCATGCCAATGTACAACTTTGTTTCAAATTTAACATTACTTAGTTATAAAACAAAAAACAGAAATTTACTCACCAATCTGTATTTTTGTCCCAATATCTATCATTAAATAATTTTTCAATTTTGATATCTAAGAAATAATAAAAAAATAGAAACCATCTTTTTCCTTTAACCGCAAACAGAAAAAAGTAGACATGCATGCATGACATAACATGTTATGATGACACATAATTAAAAACCGAACACATAGGTGGCAACTGGCAACGCCAAATCTTGGGCGGCACTCGGATTTTTCGTTTTTTTTCTTTTCTTTTTTTGTTCTGTTTTTTCTCCATAAATAAATACCCTTCCTGCCTTCCCCTTCTTTCTCCCTCATCTGCCTCCCCTATCATTCCGTGCCCCCTCCTTACAACGAGAAAGCTGTGAGGGAGAGAGAGACAGAGAGAGAGAAAGAGTGAGGAGAGAGCGTCCGCTTAACAAACTATTCTTCCCCAACAACAACAATACAGAGTTTAAAAAACCGCTAAAATCCCAAGATTTCTCTTCTTTTGTTGATTCTCTTTCTCACACTACCTCGGCGTTCATTAACTTCGCTATCCTTAAAAACCCCAGCTTTCTCGTTTCCGACCGCGCCGACAACACTGTGTTCCCTACGCTTTCTCTGCTAATTGTCGCATCGATTCTTCTCGTAAGAAACTCGCAATCGTCTATTAATTGCTACCCTTTTTTTTTTGTTTTTTTGATCGCAGTAGTTTGTAGGGTTTGATCGGTAATGTAATGTCGGTGATTTTGGGCATTCTCGTAATACTCTCTTCCTTCAACCAGTATAGGGTTTTGTGGGTGTGTCCAGATCTTTAATGACAAAAAGCGTCGGTTGTTTTTATTTTGCCACGATTGTCACTGAATCTGTGGACAGATTGGCTGCAAGTCTGTGCGATTCTTGTGACTTTTTATCTTTTTTTTTTATTATTATAGTTTATTTGGTAGTGGAATTAGTTTCTGCCTTTTGGTGTAGGATCAATTGTGGGGAGTGGGGACTCCTGGGTAGTTGGGGGTCTAATTGCCTAGAAAGTTTCTACTGTTAAAGTAGTACTTAGGTGAAACCATTGAGACTGAATCTCGTTTTTTTTTTTTCTCAGTGTAACACTTTGTTTAACTGTGAGGATCTGTGGTGGGCTAATGAAATTTTACTATTTCAGGAGTTTAATCGAAGATGGTTTTCTGGGTTTTCGGCTATGGCTCATTGGTGTGGAACCCGGGATTTGATTATGATGAGAAAGTGATAGGCTTTATCAAGGACTACAGGCGTGTATTTGATCTTGGTATGTTCCTTTTACGTGAGATTCATGTGATGTTAATTGTTGTTCTACAGTTCAATTTGTGCTAATGTTTGTATGGCTGTGCTGTTTTCCAGCTTGCATTGACCACAGAGGTACACCTGAACATCCTGCAAGAACTTGCACGTTGGAAAATATTGAGGGTGCCATTTGCGTAAGTGGATATTGACATCAAAGTTTTACGTATTTTACTGTTTATATCTGGACAGAGTGCCTTGTAATTTGTTTACTCTTTTTACAGACTTGTATCTGTCCTTTCTCTAATTCCATTCCTTTGTCTTTTGAATTATCTCAGTGGGGGGCTGCTTATTGCGTTCGCGGAGGCCCTGAAAGGGAAAGAAAGGCGATGGAGGTATGTTATGTTCTGCTACTATATCTATGTAGCTTCTTGATGTCTAGTGGTGCCCAGCCTAAAAAAGTCTCAAGTGCTCTATAGGGGGGAGCACTCCCTGGGCTGGGGCGCGCCTCTGCGGGCACCAATGGCGCGCCAATGGGGCACCAATGGCGCGCCAATGGGGCACCAATGGTGCGCCAATGGCGCACCAATGGGCACCATCGCGCACCATTGTGCCCGCACTACAGAGAAATTGAGGAAAAGGTATTTGGTTTAAAAGAAGACACCTGTCCTTAAAAAAGTAGGGGACGAATAGGTGAATTTTTTAACAGGAAAACGTGAAACGATTATAAGTTTGACTAAATACAAAAGACAGAACATCATAAACCTTTCCTCTCTCACGCTCATACTAGTTTTCTGAGAACAACTGAAGATGTTCCACAGCTTGTGTTTTGTTTTTATTCAACTGCTAAAGCCGAATTGGGACATATTTCAATACCTATGCTGCATAAGATTGTTTTTTCTGATCCTTGTGTTGTCTGCTTTGATATAGCAGGGGGATTCCTCCAAACCCGCTTTAACAGGAGTTATAGTGTAAGTTTACCTCGTTTGCATCTATATTAGTTTCCATTTGCTGTGTAATCGCAGTTGGTGATTTTTGTGAAACTGGCATATGTGCATGAGTTAACATGGGATGTGTTTATTTGTGCAGTTTCACCTCTACTCCAGATAAAATATCAAACAAATACTACCTGGGACCTGCTCCACTGGAAGAAATGGCTTGGTATGTACCTAGTCTCTCATGATTCCTTGTCTCTCAACCTGTGATGTCAATTATTTTCTTAAAATAAAAAAGTTTGCTGATTCTTTTGTACTGTTGCAGCCAAATTGCAACTGCTTTTGGACCTTGCGGGAACAATAGAGATTATCTATTCCTCCTAGAAAAGGCCATGTTTGACATTGGTAAGAGTTGATTTACTGTCTTTCCATAAACCTAGCATTGACCTTAGATCTGGAATACAAAACGTCATTTTACAAGACAAAAGAGTAGAAATTTTGCAAGCCATCTTTTTTTCCTCTGCTACATGTGGACTACAATATTGAAATTTGGGATTATGTGAACAGGTCATGAGGATGACATGGTTATAGAGCTTGCTAATGAAGTGAGGAAAGTATTGAATGGGGTTTCCAAGGAGAAGAAGCTAGCCGTGCCAACGCCAATTGCACTCAAATCCCGCATTCCATCACTTCAACTGCGTCCCCTGCCGGAAGCTGTTGCCATGGACTCGTAGTGTTAGAATGCCTTAGAGCAGAGTATCGCCTAATCCACACTTGCAGGACCTTCTTATCAGTTGTTTTTCAGGTTTTTTTTTATGTAGTTTCAGGAAGTCTGACTGTAGCTCAATCTGATGTACCTTTATTCTGTTCTTATCCTTTTGGATTTTGGCGATTGCCAAAATACCATGATGTAGGAGACTGACTAGCATCTTTATGACTTGGTAGAGATGCATAAGAAATGAAAAGCTGATGTAACAGCCGTTGTTCTTTGGCCAAGTCGCTGGGAATTCTGTGTCTGACGAACTATGTTGAGAACCTGTCATTCCTACCTATTACTTCTCCTATGGACAGTAACGAGGAATACCTTCCTATGAGAAAAATACATCATTATCTTCTTTTAGAGCCTTGTATTCTTTTTTATGTCGATGCCTGCGCAGTGTTTCTGGTAGAACCAGGATGGTATTAAAGGCTCACCGACAAGGGTGCTTTGGCCTACAGTGCAAAAAACTAGGGAAAAAAGAAAACAGAAGTCAAAACAGTGATTGATTTGTTGTGCAAAAAATATAGATAGGCCAAATGCAAACATGATTCCCCGTACAGAAATATGGACAGGCTATTCGCTTTATCGCAGGTAGGTTGTAGATTGAGATCCCAATTTTTTATTCATGTAATTTTTCTTTCTGGGTGAAACTGGAAATGCACAGGAATTCTCGCATCTTGGATCAAAGCCAAGACTATCAGTATAGTTTTTTTTTTTTTTTTTGGGTAATGAAAAGGCCAGGAGGCCAGTTACAAGTAATACTAACACACAATAACTCGAACTAGTCTAGTCTGGGCATAGCCCATCATATCAGTATAGTTGTATTTCTAGCCGTTCAAACCTTTTGACCATTAATCGGCATATTAGTTGTGGGAATGAACAGAACATATTGTGGTTTGTTGACCGAGTTCCAAAATATGTTATTGGAAGTGAAAATTTCAAATGAAACAGACAGCTGAGTAGAAAGTATTTATTCCCATGGCTACAAATAAAAGACTAAAAAGAAACAGAGCGGAAACAGATGATTAACAGTGTAGCATTTTTTTGGTCCATACGGTTGGGAAATTCCTCGTGTAGTTTCTGTAATTTTGCAAGAAGACAGCAGACTCTAGTAAAACTTTCAAGATAATTATTTATTAGTTATGATGTCACTGTTGGAATGCCACATGATACCGAGAGCACTGAGCAGTGAGCACTCTAAGATTTTGCCATAAAAAGTTGTTTAATTGTGCATGTAAAACAAGTACTTACAAGTTACAATCCTGTTATTCAAAGGAAGAAGACAGGGTAACGCCCTTCATCCGAAATTACTTACTATGATGATGCCTCTTGTTCAAAAACCAAAAAGCCAGTGTTATGAAAATTATAAGCGAGGTTAGCTATAGCAAAATTTTTCCCCCTATTTACAAAAGATATTTCTACATGCCAATCCTTTTCTAAAAGTGACTTAATTTCACGGATAAAGTCATTCCAGTGCACAAGATTGGCTGGTGGTGGATTTGATTCTGTGTTTGCTGACATTGAACCGCAATTAGAGAACATGTATGTCTGTAGTGTTATTATTATAGGACTTAATTGATGTACTCAGAGAAGTTTGAGACTTGATTAATCAAGTTTAAAGATATAAGGATTAAACAGAAAGTGTCCATAAGTTAGAGGACTTCCGGTGCACTTTGTCTCATGAACCCTCTTGTGAGACCAAAATATGAGTCGTTCGGTATGTCCACGACACGTCGTGCTTGTTTGTGTTTTTAAATTTTTTTTTTTAGTAGAAAAATATGGAGCAGGCTTGAGGAGAAAGCCAGTGAAGGTTTTCATAGGGAGAAAGCCAAGTACAACCTCAGTTTACTTTACAAGCTCTTCTTCGACCCATCATCCCGTTCCTCCCTTGCATCCTCTCTATTATTTGACCTGCAACTTTGTTTCTTGGTCACTGATTTGTAATACCCAGAAAACCAACCATGGATCCCAAGATCGATTCTAGCGCCCCAATCTCCACCGGAACCACCATCATCGGCGTCACTTACAACGGCGGCGTCGTCCTCGGAGCCGATTCCCGCACCAGCACAGGTAACTCTTTATCTCTCTCCCTTCAACTTCTCACTCCTGTGGATACCTAATTTGATTCAAGTCTCTAGCTACTCTGCGATCCATAAAAAAAAAAAATTAAATTGTCGATTAATTTTGAGTTTGGTTTGGCATAAAAAATAATGCAGGCGTCTATGTCGCTAACCGCGCTTCCGACAAGATTACCCAGCTCACGGACAACGTTTATGTGTGCCGTTCCGGATCGGTAATTTTTCTCACGGTTTGCTTTCCTTCGCTATACTCTTTTTTCTCTTAGGTCAGAAAATCTAATTGTGGCTGGTTTTGTAGGCTGCTGATTCCCAAGTTGTATCCGACTATGTCCGTTACTTTCTGCATCAGCACACGTTAGTATATTGTTTCCTTTGCCTTACTCTTTCGTTTTCTTTTTTCTTAAATTTGGGAGACGATTACTAAGTAGTTCTTCCTTTTTGGGGATTGTGTAGAATACAGCTAGGGCAGCCTGCGACTGTCAAAGTTGCTGCTAATCTTATCAGGCTACTATCCTATAGCAATAAGGTTTGTGTTGCTACGTTTGTTTTGTTTGTGACTTGTCTGGAGTGATTGAGGAACTTTCCAGCGTATTATTCTGTTTGGATTTGATTAAGATGTTGGAGTTTTATGCTGTTGCAGAAAATGTTGCAAACTGGGATGATTGTTGGTGGATGGGACAAGTATGAAGGTGGTAAAATTTATGGAGTGCCTCTTGGTGGAACCATCATAGAGCAGCCGTTTGCTATCGGAGGTAATCATCTATGCTTTAATTCTCTGTGAATCAGGGGTCGTTGACTTCGGGTTTGTTGCTTGGTTTAGTAATTGTGTCCTATCCCCTATCCATCTGCTGTTCTTGGCCTATGCCCTTAGATTTGACGTCAAGATGCTGCATTATATAATTCTTTGCTTTCTAGAGGTAGATCCATGTAGCTGATCATGAGGGTTGGTTCCTGTTTGTACTGATGTGTGATTAGTTAGGACTGCATTAAGATACCTGGACTTCGAAAGATGTAAGGTTTAGACATCAGCAACAGTCTTAGTTGCTTTTGCTTTGTTGGAAGGTTTGCCTACTAAGTAGCTGCTTTTGGTATAGGCCTTTAAATTCAATGTCAAGATGCTGCATTAGTATAACTCATTCATGTATCTGATCAAGTAATGAGTGTCAACCCTATCTGTACCGATGGTGTCCTAAACCACATGCTCCTTATGCAATGATGGATATCCAAGATGCTGCTGCTCTGTTTAGTAATCATGATTGGGCATAGACTAACCTTGATCATTAGCCATTCGGGAAAGAAAGGTCGAATTTGTGTTTTTGGCTGTCAATTCCTGCAACATGAGCATTGATGATTATGTTTAACTTTTCCGTTGCTGCAAGTAATTTAACTTCTGGGGTTTTCCATATAGCTTTATTATCATTAGTATCTCAAGAAATTAGAAAAATTGGAGTTAAGATGAAAAGGAGCTCGTTAAGTCGTATATGGTTCCTTCCAGTATTTCCTGATCATTATTTGGTAGATGTTGCAGCACCTCTGATCTTTTGTATGATTGATGTTGTAACTGCCAGTCGGAATTGTTACGGTTATATATTCTTCCTAGAATGTGAGGACAAATGACATGATGTTGGGTTCTTGACAGGATCTGGGTCCAGCTATCTCTATGGGTTTTTTGATCAAGCCTGGAAGGAAGGAATGACCAAAGAAGAAGCTGAGGTACGTTGCTTTTAATTTTGCTCATGGAAGTCATCACATATGACTAGTGGTTTCTGCTTGGACTTGGTCCCTTGCAAATCAAACTTATCAACCAAGGTCATGAGAATGCTAGCTAATTGTCTTTTATTCTCATGATCTTTGACTTAAGTGGCATTTGGGCATATCCTATAACTCTAGTTGTCATATTTGTTGTGATTAGCTGTTCTGAAAGTATATGTTCCCAACTACTAACGGAAGCAGCACATCGTTTTGGTTGCATTATCAGGAATCTCATGACAAACCTGGAAAATATCTATATGCATTTTGGGCGATTGGTTCTTTAAACTTTTGATTTTAACATTCGTTTGCCAATTTTTTTGCAGCAATTGGTGGTGAAAGCAGTTTCCCTTGCCATTGCAAGAGACGGCGCAAGTGGGGGTGTTGTTCGCACTGTAACTGTAAGATTCTTGAGACCCTTCTGATCATTGCGTAACAGATTTCTTTTCACCCGTGCTTGTAACAAATTTCTTTTCACCTGTGCTTACAAAATTTTTTAAACCTTATTTTTGCAGATTAACTCGGAGGGAGTAACAAAGAACTTCTATCCCGGTGACCAGCTGCCTCTGTGGTATGAAGAACTGGAGCCTCAGAATTCGTTGTTGGACATACAAACTGAAGCTGTGCCAATGAGCATTTGAAGAGGCGATGTCCCAGTTGATAGACACTTTCTAGTTTGATAATTCTCGTTCCCCCACTCTCAAAATGGAACTAAAATGACTTGGGAGAGTTGTAATTTGATACGCAGATTTGGATGGCGTGGATCTTTATATATCTTGTCTTGTAGTGGCATCATGTTGTTTTCTTTTTCATTCGTATTATCATCATTCTCATCTGGTACTAAGCCTAAGTAGTCAGTTTCTCAGTTATCAGTTATCACTACCCGCTAGAGGATGACCAGCTTGGTCCATTTTAAAATGTTGACGATAATAGAATTGGGGTCTTCAACAAAGCTAATATGAGGATCAAAAGCAGATGAAGGCATATATGATAGATTATTAATATGCTAACTATTAATATAGATTATTAATAGTGTTTCTAAATCGTGTCTTGGTAGGGGAAGGCTCGCCGTTTGTGTTCTTATCTTTAGCTTCCTTAACGTCCTGACTCCAAACCATATGCGAAAGGAAGTGATTAGAGAAAAATTACCCCAAATTCGGATAACAAAAGATTATTATAAAGTGAAATAATGTAATTTTTGAGTACATAAGAAAAAGATACTTCGGGGGAATGAAAATAGTCAGTAAATCGTAATTCTTTTTAGAAAATCAAGTAAATCATAGAATGGGTGGGGGCGCTATTTGGGAAAAGCCTATATTTTTAAAAAGGATCTATTCAGGTGGTGAAAAAAAAAAAAGGCAAAATAACAACCGGACAGGTGGACCAATTTTGTCAAAACAGAAAAATGCAGAAGATTGGAATCTCTTTGTATGTATGCACACGCAGGCAGTTTAGGATGGATTATTAAGTAGGAGAGGAGTGAGGGAAGCAGCAAATTGAAGAGAGAATCTTAAGAAAATGGGTTCTCCTTCTCCTCCATCATCAGCAGCGGCTGTAGTAGGCAGCGAGTTGCACAAAGTATTCGTGTACGGGAGCCTATTAGCCGACGACGTCGTTCGCGTTCTGTTGAACCGCGTCCCTCAATCCTCCACCGCCATCCTCAACGGCTAGTATGTCCTCTTCCTCTCCTCTTCATTTGACTCGTCTTCTCTTGTCGGCCCCCGACACAGCTACCCACTTTTTTTTTTGTCCCTTTTCGTTTTTCACTTTCTGCTCTGTAATACTCGATGATCGTTGACGACCGATTTCCCTTGACAGTTAGTTTGGATTCATGTGTGGTGTTTTATTTATGTAACAGTAATTCAATGTTTTTTTTTTTGCATACGAATCATGCCTGGACTGGTCTGGTCTGTTCTCTCTGTTTGGGGGGACGTTAATTTAAGTTAAGGTTTTGTTTCTTCTTCTGAATAATAGAGAACTTGTGTGATGATGATAATGCAGTCACAGGTTTAAGATTAAAGGGTGCGTGTATCCGGCCATTCTTCCTATCGAGAGCAAGAAAGTTACTGGCAGGGTCTGTTTAGGTCTACTTCACTTTTTTTTTTTTTTTGGTTTTCTCAATTGAAATTAGTGTCACTAATTTGGGAGAGATACAGGTCCTCTTTGGCATCACCGATCCTGAATTAAACGTCTTGGACATATTTGAGGATGATGAGTATGAAAGGAGGACCGTTGATGTTTCTTTGTTGGTAAGTTTGATTTATATCCTATTAATGTTGTTGCGTGTCACTTGCTTTTCTTCAACTCATAGGAGTTATTTTCACCATGGGGTTGATTTGGTGGAGGCACTATTGGAACCTCTAGGGAGAAATTGGGATGAAATAAGTTCCCTATCTTATGTTGGTCCCAAAGATTTCTTCGAGCATAATGTTTCAGGGAATCAAAACATTTTTTTTTTCCTGTTCCGGAATTTTATCATTCACTTTGGTGTTCATATTGAATATGTGAATGCTGGGTGATAAAGACTTCAATGATGTGTTTGTTCTGGGTTTTATGGGAGTGATGTGGTGGAAAATGCAGAATGGAAAAGGGGATGATCTTTGAGGCAGGTCTTTTTTTTTTTTTTTTTTTCTCTTGTTTTCAAATGCACTTCATATGTTGGAAGAATGAGTCAGTTTCACTTCTGGGCCAATGAGTTTTTTTCGCGTGGGAAGCATTCTTCTGCTTTGTTTCCAGAGAGTATGGTAAGATGTGTGGAGAAGATGATGGATTCTTCACAAATTTTTGCAGGATTCTGATGAGAAGTTACAAGCTCAGGCTTATGTTTGGGCTGACAAAAATGATCCTGCCTTGTACGGAGAGTGGGATTTCGAGGTGAACTTCTGTTCTCAGTTTATCTCTCGAGTTAATTTTTTCATTTCCTTTTTCTGTTTGGTTATTATATTATAGAGTTTAGGCCCTCTAAGGTCAGAAATGGAGGAGGATAGGAGGCAATATAGGAATATGTAGTGTTAACTGAGGTGAGTTTGGCTAGAAAGATCAGGGCTTGATTGGATTCATATTCCTTTACTAGACAATAAAATTGTCCAATGCTGTCTCACAAACAGCAGAACACTTTTAGAACCAGCAAGGATTTGATGGGTACTTTTCGATGAAAAAAACAAGAATTAATTAGTAATTATAAGTATTCATATTCTAGAATTAGGAATTTATATTCAATCTGTTGTTAGGTGGGGTTTTTGTTTCTGGGGACATGATTGCCTTATATTTAATCTGCTGTCTTCCTCATGGTTGGTCTTTCTATGTGTTGAAGGAATGGAAAGGAACACATATGAATGACTTTACCAAGATGACTAGTAAATTTGTGGAAGAATTGGAGCTACCCGAGTCAAAATCAAGAGTAGCTACGTATAATTCCTTCTATCAGCAGGACGACAAGGAGGAACCCATGCCTTAATGGTATTCTCAGTGTGGATACATTCTGAACTGCAGATGGAAACTTTGTCATGTTGCTTGTTAATTTACATCTTAGTGAATGTGCTCGAAAAATTACACTGTATAACCGCCGGTTGGCATGTGATGCATAGCTTATATATTATATCCAATTTGATTATCATTGTCAAAAAAATGATTGGTGTAGGGCACCATTAGGAATTTTCTTCATTCTGGTGTAGCATTGAACAGGCCTTTATTTATCACACCAAAGTTTTTATATTCTTCTCAGTCGATTGTCTCAAAACCGGGCATTTTGAATTTCACCTTCTCTACCATGTTCGTCGGCCTAAAAAACATGGTTTCCAAGCATTGGGCGGGTTCATTTTTTTCCCATAAATTACTGCGGCCGCTCAAGAACCCAATTTTGTTGCTACTTAGCGACTATAAGTCGCAAAAGCGTTCTCAAGGAGCGTTCTCAAGGGTGATCTGATATCTGGGATTGAGATTAGTCATGAAGCATATAAATATGGTCACATTGCCAACGAGAATTAGCACTCCGGTTAGGTTAAGAGTTTTGAACCCACCGACCGTCCCTCTTGGTGAATAATTTATAAATACTAAACTTTTTTCGCAACCTTTCCACCTCCCGACGAGGAGTGTTGTTACAAAGCTGACTAATTCTTGAAGGTGTATAACATGTTTTGCCGTATAATAATGCGCAAAATAGCTGTTGTTTGAAACACTAGCTACGTATTGAAGATACAAAAAAAAGTCGGGGTAAGTTGCATACAAAAAAAAAGTCGGGCTAAGATGGTGGCCAAACATTCTCCAAACACAGACATTTTCGTTCTTTTGAACTGTGAAAATTTGAAGACATTGGAACATTAACTGTACATAAAACTAAAACACCATAAATTTTATTAATTCTCTACGTCCTTAAATGGTCTACAACTATAGATAATCGACTACATCACAATTGCATCAATCATCAGTTTTTTTTTTTTTTTTTTTTTGCATCAATCACCATACTAGTGTGGTTATTTCTAATCTTCGAATTCACTAAACATGAATCTAGACAAATAATCAACTTGGTCGAGGAGAAATGCGCCGGCGAATTCTCAAATACCCGAACTTTCCAGCGCCAGGTGATGACCCCTCAAAAATGAATGGCAAATAGCCAGTTCCATCTTTGTACCTCTCCTGAATCTGGGTATTCAAATGAATGGGGTATTATTAGAAGACTACAAAGAAAAAAGATAATATCGCTAATAAGAAATGAAAACTACAAAGGCAACCCCTCCCCTCCAAAAAAAATAAAGATGACGATCTAACAAAAGTACTTTGAGGCCACCAAACGCTTCGTACAAAATACACAAGTGATGAGACCCAAAAAAGAAAACATAACAAAAGATTACCTCAAAGATTTGCTGGCTGCTCTTAGTGCAATTTGTTCCAATTACACAAACTGTTCCACCAGAACCCCCACCGGTGATTTTTGCTCCATATAGTGTCCCATCTTCACTAGCCGACTTAGAGTGCTGCATTTCTTGTACCAACCGCACAAGCCTATCCGTCCCATCAGAGCCAAGCCCACAAGCACTGTAGCTGTAGTGACACTGAAACAAAAGCTTGTGCATCAGCAATTACACCTTCTTTACAATTCTAAAGTCAAACAAACCCATTATATACCGGTTCTAAAGAAAGTTAATTGTAGCATGCAGGAAATTTGAAATATATCAAAGTATATCTGCACCAAGGACTACAGCTATAACCAGTGAAAAAAAAAAATCCAAAAAATTCATGGATGTTAATCCATGACTGGCTGGCATAAGAATTCCATGCCTCCCCTGATTCTCATGGTAGCAAGCACATGTGCACTCAAGCTGGAAGCATAGTCAGTGAAGAACAAAATAATCCACCAAATTTTAGTTTACAGTATTGATGATAATGATAAAGAAGAGAGAGCTTCTCCAGCATCATCCACCAAACACAAATGGTTTTATGCATCAGCCATGGCTAAATTTGAACCGATTATCTTCAGGTCTCAAAGGTGTTAAAAACAACTCAACTTAACTTTCATATATACCTGATACAATAGTTCTCCTAGAGCTGTTAGCTGCTCATCTGAAGATGCGGATGTTAGCAATGCCTTGAAGGCCTACATCAAATTAAATGAAAGATATCAA
The DNA here is from genome assembly GCA_028386065.3 of Turnera subulata. NCBI lineage: Eukaryota > Viridiplantae > Streptophyta > Magnoliopsida > Malpighiales > Passifloraceae > Turnera > Turnera subulata. The sequence continues at coordinate 91,441 of JAKUCV010000902.1, read as the reverse complement.
TTAAGAAGACTTTATAGAAAGACATATGGGGTAAAAATGAATGCATGGACCATCATCGTCAAAGAATCTCAAGATCTTATTACCTTCACTCGAAAATTCTCATATATAGGATGTTTAGCTGACGCTGTCACCGCATAGAGACGCTTCTGATCGATTACTGTGACAGGATCATTGTGATCAGCATACTTCTCCAAAAACTCCTCGCCAAGTATGGATTTGGGAAGCATCTTAGAATAAAGAGCTTCATATCTGTTGTACGAGAGTAATATAAAAATGATTTCAGGATAAATAATAATACAGAAAAGACAAGTTCACAATATACACTAAAAGAACTAAAAGTTTAACATGTAAAAGTTAGCATTTTAGAAGTGAGCGTGAGACAAGTTCACCTGGGTAAGATAGAAACGATAAGGTATGTCCAACAATAGTGAAAAGACATGTCAAATACTTGTTTAATCTGTCTCTACTGCGAAATTGAAATAGCTATGTCTTAAGTGTTTATATTGTTTTAGTGAAGACGGGAGAAGGAATTTTTGGGAAGCTACTAGAAGCAAAGATTGAAAAGAGAAAAAAAAGAGAGGAAAAGATAAAGGCGACCCTAATAAATCCTCATATATATGCTTAACCCTCAATTTTTTAATAATAGCCTAAACTAACCTCCATAGTTGGAAATTTCCATAAATATTCCTTCTTTCATTATAGTTTTTTTCTCTTTAAATTCCTATGATTGGGTCGACCTTCATCTATAATTTTATTTTATAAAATAACTATATTATTATACAACTACAATGGATAAAACTAAGTGAACAGTATTATATGGTGATGCCATCAACGAGTTATCTCATTAGTTATACTTTTTGTACAAAATTTCTTTGCAGCATTACTTGTGTTATTGTAAAATTGGATCCTGCACAGGTTACCATATAGTTTAAAATAAATACTCACAAAGAATCGTACCTATGTGGTGGCAAGTTGCACAAGTAATCTAATGAAGCTTCTGCTTTCAATAGGTTAACACTATCATCCTCCAACTCATCGTAAGCAAACCCATCACCACCAGGTGCAGATCTAGACAAAACAGCAGATGCTAGGGACTTTATCATCTTTCGACCCATGAAAGCACCTATTCTTACAGATCCATAGTCTGCACCACCAACACTACCAAACAAAGAAACGATCACCGAGTTTGAGGATGGAACAACAAGACAGTAGGATGCATAAAATGGTGAATGCTATAACTATAGCCAGCAAATGGAGCAGAAACCTGTGCCGAATTCCTGAATCAATTCCCCAGACTCGAATGTGGCTAGGAATTTCAACAAGTCCAATTACCTCAGCAGGCTGATAAGTAACAAGCATAGTTTTCACATTAGTTTTAGAATTTTAAATATCTTCAGGAAGTGTATCCAGAAGCAGCAAATAAAATATACCTGGCACACCATTGCAAGAAGTTTGTTAGCTTCACCACAGGCAGAAGTCATCTGGTCCATGACACCACATGGGGCTCCAACAATGTGATTTTCCACCTAGAAATTTTTTTGTAAAGCATGATTTGCGCAACTACTTCAAAAATACGCGATACAATTAAACCAAGGTGGATTAGAAACTTGGTTTGTGCCTAACCTTTTGGCACAGCAAAGCAATATCTCTCGGACTGATGCTTAGTCCTGCGAGAAGAAAACAAGGTTGAGCAGCGAACTTAATTTTTTGAGGAAAAGATCAAAGGGATAGCCAGGAGAATACATATGTCACTAAAAAATAAGTTAGAATTGTAAATCCAAAAAAAAAATCCTCCTCCCCATAAAATTTGACATTTTGTTTATAATTCAGGTGCATTCCTTAAAAAAAAAGGCTGCATTCTTCATAGATTGGCTGGAAAGTCAAAGCAGCTTGGAAAAACAGAGGGGAAGAGAGAGAGTTTTTCACACCCCAGGAGATTAAAATAGCAGATTACCATGAGCAGCAGCTATAGCAGACATGGTAGCCACTTCTATGGAGGCAGAAGAAGATACACCTTTACCTTCTGGGACTGCAGAAGAAACCTGTACATAAAACACAAATATTCCCTGGCATTAGCAGGAGGCCAAAGGCCTGTATGCTCCCATCTTTGTATAGAGATGAGGACCAAAGCAAAGAAAAAGCAAGAAAGTAATTCAGTGCCCTAAAAGGTATATAGATTGGTAGCCCCATGGTTTTTCACGGTTATATAGAAGCCCTTATTTTGGAACAGACGAGTCTGGTAAATGTTGAGCATTTATTCTAAATAGACCTACAAGGTCATTTTAGGGCATGCAACAGACTCTGCATTGTTGACTTTGTATCCACCTTGTCATCGGTTGCAGGAACGAAAGATATACATATGGGAAAACAGTATGCATGTGATGGAACAATCATTTCCAAGGTAGTACAAAAGAGAAACAATGCAACTTGTACCAGCAAGCTGATGCTGTCCTCAAAGCGTACACCTAGCTCTGTCATCAAAACAAGAATGACCCCAGCTACATAAGCTGCCCACCTAGAAAAATAGAAATGCGTAAGTAAATTTATAGTTACAAATTAAGTCATTAAAAGTGATAGAAAAAGAGTAACCCACTTTTGGGACGGATCCTGTGCAAAATATTTCCTTGCCTTCTCATATGTTATTGGAACTCCATCATCCATAAAATCAGATAAATCCATGTCAAAAGTTGGACTACGATTGCTAAGCTCTGACCCATAGGAAACCTGATGGAACAAAAATGGAAGACTATAAATATGTAGTGAGGATGTTTACAAGGCCTATCCACAATAATTTATGCATCCATTGAGATAAAGATAATGAATCCTTTTTGTATCTTGATCCGTAAGATATAAACCAAGACACACTCAGAAGACAAACAAATATCAACGGATGAAACTCATGCAGTCAAGGCGTCACAGGTTACAATTGAATGTCAAAACAGTCCACTAAGCAAGCGACACAACGGAATAATAGTTACTTTTGCCAACTGAGAAGGTTATGACGATAATGTGGTGTGAAGCAACAAATGGAGAGTGCCATAAGTTGTGTGGTGAATTAGTGGACATGAAAACAAAATTCAAACGCTTACTATTTGAAGAACGGGAGTGGGTCCTTGTCCTTTAGCATTTTGTCGAGCCTGCCCATGTTTCCAGAGCCTATGCTTGCTTGGATGATTCCTTTGAGCAGCAACATGGCAAGCTTCTCGTATAGGCATCTATCGAAAATAAGGGAAAAATACTTGCCATGAAATTCGCTGAATAAACAGAATACCATTTGAAAGAATCGACTTTTTTCTAATGGAGATGGCTACATGACAAAAGTGCAAAATGAACTACTTTGAAATCAGGAGAAGCGGTTGAGAGCTGTTGTCAGAACTTAAGGGAGTACACTTCACAAAATCAACGAAAGAGATAAATAAAACACATAGATAAACAAAGCATGATCTTGCAAATAGCACTCCTTGGAAAGACAGTCTTCAAAAGAAATTAGTGTTAAAACAATCAATCCAACAATGGTCATTAATCATTAACAAAAGCTAATGATATATGTTACTTTGTCCTAGAGAAAATAACAAGAGGGGACATATAACCTGCAAGACAAGGCTTCCTGAATAGTCAGCAATTCCACCCATAACGTCCAATCTTCCAGGTGCTCTGGCCACAACAATATCTTCCTGTGCAAATGTAACATGGAAGCAACAAAGCCGTTCCAGAAATTTTAGCCCAGGCATACGAACAGCTGTTCAAGTTTTTTAACAAGAACCGCATAAAGTACAAGAAAATTGCTTCCAGTATAGAACACATGATATGCCGATCGTCTTCAAGTAAAATTTATTGTTAGTTCCAAACAGAAAAAGGAACAACTATGCCATCTTTTCTCATCCTTATACATCTGTTTTAGTAGAAATGATAAATACCTCCCAATTGAAAAGTCCAGCAGCTGCCTTACGCTCCCGCAGCTGACGCTTCTCAGCAATCTTTTCAGATTCATAAATGGCGTCAAGTTCCCCCAAGCTCTTTAAGAAACTCATGGTATCTGATAGGCCTTGAAGATCTCCACGAACAATCTCAAAATCTTCAGTCCATCTAGAAAGAGTTGCATGAAATCGTCAGCAGAATATGCAAGTCTACCATCAAAGTGAAGATTGATGAAGTTACATAGAGAAGGATGAAATTTACGGGCTGCTTATTGGGGTACTGTTCCCATTTGCTTTTGCGGTGGGGGAAGTACCAGTGGATTTACTAAGTTCATTTTCAGCACTTGCATACCATTCTGGAATGCTTATATCACGTCCAGGGACCCTTTGTAATTGATACCCAAGAACAATAGCGTCACGCAATCTTCTTACTCCACTAAGCTACATTTTAGTAAGACAAATGGTAAGGGTTTTGAATCATTAAAATGCAGGAAATACTAAAGACAAAGGGGTCCATTATTTGATAGTTATCATGTTTTGGGGATTTGATACAATTGGAGACATCCTCGATTAGGGAAAAGGACAAGGAAAGAATCAGGAGAGCATGTTTACCTTGTCTGAGGCATAGTTTTTCCCAATAGCTGTCTCCTGCAAAATATGAGCTGCCACCTACAATGTCAACATTGTATCAGGAACCAATGTCAGAAAAAAAATTAAATAAATAACTACCACTTCGGTGAACTAAACTATTGAAACCTCTAATATCAGCGTTAAGAGAAGTTCAATCAGTTTAATAAGGAATTGCTGGATCTTTGTTAATTGTTTAGAGCAACAATGCATAAATTGTCAAACTAAAATCTGAAGTTAAGTTGAGGAATATTTGAAATCCAAAAAATTGGTTTCCTGATGCATCCTATTCTTGCTATCAAATTTATTAGCTCCACATATACTCTTTCATATCACACTCACACAATCATAAGGAATTGCTACTATTAATTATCGAATTATCCAGCAGAAAGAGATACCTGTGACATTTAAAACCAAACAATGGCATCGGTCCTGTCTTCAGCTTATTAATTACATTGACAATAGGATTGTCCTTATGCTCATGCATATTGGCAGATAAAAGTTGTTGACAAAAAGGCAAAACAACAAAACAATCCTAATTCCTCCAAAATCAAAGTAACTGTATTGGCATGCAGAGCTTATCCCATCCTAATCCTGGGCCAACAATACAGATTTTAAATTTTGAGATGTTCAAAGAATCACATGAAAGCAAAGGCAGTAGCAGTACCTCACCACCGTTGATTCCTCCCTCATAGCATGGCCTTAAACTGATAGCACGCTCAAGATAAGGTTTCCAGTGACCAGTGAGCAAATCTCTCCTAATCATCTCAACACCAGACTGGTAATACTGTTGAAATACACTTGTATCATTACCACATAGAGGATGATATGAAAAATGACAACAAAAGAGGGAATATGAAATACAGAAGACTATGATGAATGTACCTCAAGCATATTTCGCAAAAAGGGTTCTTCATTGAAATAATCTCTTCTTACAAATACGAATGGCAGTTTGTATGCTAAGGCTTCACTCACAGTGCCATAACCAATTTTTCCTGACAACATGGAAATGCCCTTAAACTTAGCTTGTTGCTTTATTTAGTACTGTTACCTCTTTCTCTTTCTTATTAAAGATCAATATTCATTACTTCATCTTCAAGCCTTTTTTGATAAAACTAGGTACAGAACGAAATTTCGGTATAATTGTAACGCGAAGGAAGAGAACCTTAGAAATAAATGGAATAGAAAAAATTTTAAAAATCAAAATTTCATACAGACCGAGCATACAGTCAGATGCAGCAATAAGATCAGGTGTATAGGCATCTTTTGCAAGCTTTATAAAATTTGGTGGAAGATCTTGGCTGTCAGATGCACCGCAAACCTGAATCCAAACAAATTCATGAGATCACCATCATACTTCGACATATATCATGGTTCCAGATTACATATAAATAGAGGTTATGCTAGACAAGATACCAGGCACAACCAACCAGAAGGCAAATACTCCTCCTTCAGCTTCCAGCCTGATGGCTGCACTCAAGAGGAATAAGATTGAAGTCACAAATAGTATGAACTCAAACCAAGGACAGAGGGTTCAGAAAACGAAAAGAAAAATCTCAATAGAGATGGTTATTTGGAAAACAGGAGAAAAACTGCAGCAACATATGCAATCTTGCAAAAGATATGTAAACCAACCTGCCCACCAAAGTTAAGGATAACTAGCTTCACGTCTTCGCTTATGCCAAGTTCCTTCCTTATCTACAGTAAGAAAGGGCCCAGGTCAACACATGAATGATGCAAAGGAAGACTTCAATAGTTTTCTAGGCATCATACCTCCTTGCGGGATTTGTGTAAACGCCTCACGACAAGAGGCACGTCAATAACATCACGGAATGCAGGCACTGCAAATAGAATGCATATGATTAACATATAATGACCAACTAACAAATATATCCAGCATCAAGAAACAAAACCAGAAAAAAAAGGAAAAAGAATCCCTTAGCATCTACATACTAGGGCAATATCCAGGGAGGCGAATAAGAAACTCGCAGTGAGAATAATCCTCTGCAATCTGTACCAATTTCACAGAACCAGAAATCAGTCGCCAGAAGAAAAATGCACAGCAAATTTTTTGTTGATTCCATGATAACATGTTATTTCTGATTAATGGAAAGTCCAGAACTTTCATTTGCCTAAATAAACAAGTCACCCAGTGTTCTTGTAACTGCTGTTATTCCATAAAAGTAAAAAGAGACAAGAAGTTGTGCATTGGCCCAGTAGCCAGACTATATTACATGAACTAAGGCATTAAAACAAAACCGCAATAGTTCCTTCAACGGCAGAGAAACTCAGTGTGCAGCCATAATGTAATGCAGTAAGGACTAATTCAATAAAGAGAAGAGAGAGGTAACCTGCCAAACTATTGAGCGGTGATGTAATCCAGCAGCCATGACATATTCAGCATAGATGAAGTCCCAACTGCAAAAGTAAATAGGTGAAGAGAAACAAGCTAAGATAAAAGCTAAGCTTTTGGAAGAGAAACAAGCTAAGATAAAAGCTAAGCTTTTGATTGACTGAATAAGAATCTAAAATAACTGGCCAATAGGGGGTACAAGAAAATATTTGAACACCACTAGAAGCGCTGTGGAGCCAGAAATCAACCATCAAAAGCTCTCTTAATCCAACATTTATATCATTCTTGATATAATTGCACACCATTTCCTCCAGACATTTTAGAGAACAACTATAAGCTTGAGAGATCATTTGAGTGATGTGAGGCTGGAGACAAGAAGTTACCTGAAGTTAGTAACACAAACAGATCGGATTCCGGCATCAGCTGCAGCACGACATGCAACTGGCACAACATCTGAGACCTGTTTTGCATGAGTGCAAACATACGACAGAGATTCCATTTTAATTTTTTTCATGCTGACATAGAAGTCATATTGGAAATAAACCTTCTTATCCACACACAAAAAAAATGTAGTTGCAGAAGTTGTACAGCACAAGGATGAGAAATGACACAATTTAATTACCACTAGATCGGCCTTGATGGAATTAAGCCACTCTATCTCTGTTTCCAGAATAGACTCCCTCGGGATTACAGCAGTCTCCGAGTACTAGCATACCCCATCACCAAAAAAAAAAAAGAAAAGTGAGCAACATCCACACATTACTTGTTTATTTCATATCTCGAAACATTTATTTAAAAAAAAATTACAAAAACGATACAACTTTCTCCAGAAAGCAACATATAGCAATGAGTGCTTACCTTTTCCAAAGAAGCAAGGCGATCCACGGTCAATGCATCAGCCTGAACTGCTCCACAGTCCAAGAGTACCTGACATTTCCAACGTAAATGCATAAATCCGAATAAACCTCAACTGTTTCCTCAATAGCACATAGAGCTGATCAACAAAATAGCCGTTACCTTGCGGATGAAGAGCCGAGGTGACTGAACTTCTGAAGTGAAGACAAAATCCGGTGCACCGGTGACCACGTGCACATCGTGACCAGCAAGAATCAGATTCCTCACAACCTAGCATCACACCGTTTTCCATTACTAACCAAGTAGTAGCGAAGCTAACCTAGCAAACCGTCTTCATCGTGCTTTGGTGAACGTGCCAAACAATACACAAAAACACATTTCCAAACAGTTTTGAAGTATGAGAGAGTAAAACAGTTACGAACCAAAAACTAGCACAATCGCGCACTCCATAGTAAAGGAAAAAAATGATCTCCGGAATAATCAACGCCGTGAATACAAATTTACCAATCTCCAAGTAAAAACTTCAATTGCAGGTTATATCAACGATTAGAGAGTACAAAATTTGAAGAGAAAGAGGAGTGATCAAGTAGGAGAAGAGGACCTCAACGACGCGAGTGGCGTGGCCAAAACCGTGGCCGGTAACGTAGTAAGCGAACACCAAATGCTTACGGGAAGCCGATACTCCTTCACTCTCCTCAATCCTCATTTTTTTTTTTTCCTTTCGTTTCGCTGACTTTCTCTGGCTTGGCCGGTGACTGGTAATAGCTACCTCGGCTCTAGTTGGGGGGGAGCGAGAGATATAAGGAGAGGAGAGAGCTCTATGATTGTTGTGATCGAAAAATCCCAACAGAATTCTTGAAATTTGAAATGCGAAAAGGATCTTTTTGCTTGCACGGGATAAACACGAGTGCTTCGAATAAATTGGGGAGACGTCTACTTGAGTAGGAGAAATGGGAGTGAGCTGGCGGGTCCGGGGCTGTTCACGATTTCGGTTGCCGTCTCTTTTATATATGAGTCCTCTCCTACGAGAATTGGATATATTTTCATTGACCCCCAAAAAAAAAGAATTGGATATATTTCCTTTTCTGACCTTTATTTCTTTTTGGACCTTTATTTCTCTTATCTAATAATCCAAATGCTGACGGGACATCGTGTCAAATTAGCTGAAGTGATGGAATGTCACGCTGTTCGAATGGATAAGGATATAACCGTCCTGCCTTGCTCTGTAGATCGAAATATAGGTTAGGTATGAGCTCAAATCAAAGAAGATGCAGGTAATTAATTAGGTAAGAGTATGCAAGTTTAGCATAAAAAAAAAGAGTATGCAACTTGATGTTTGATGCTTGGGAAATCACCAGGATTTTCCCAGGTAGGTAATGCAATAGACTACCACTGGTGTAGATTAGTTTGAAAAATTGATGAATCCTTATTTAAAACCATTAGATGGACGTGTATATTGGGCTGCGAAATTCTGATGGAATCCTCGAATTTTCGTTGAAACCATTAAATACAAATGTTATTGTCGATGACGGATATAGCTTTCGGTCACTTTGGTAATGATTCTAGCTTCTCCTTTTTTTTATATAATTTAAGAAACGGCTGTTTTTTCTATTTTAGTTTGTTGAGAACAGGTTTTTTGAGCTTTGACTTTTGAGTATGACATTTCGTTTCGTTATTTGGGAAACATTATCTAGAACTTTTCACCGAGTAATATTATATCAATCAGTAAATCTGTTCAAATTTTTAGAAAAAATTGTTCAAAATTGTTATGCTGACAGGTTTTAACACATGATAGGTGGCATTCTTATCCGAGTATGTTTATCACTTGACAACACATTTTGTATAAATATTGGATAAACAAAAAGTATTAGGTGGACTGAGCATTTTCGTTTGCAGATATAAGAATGGCATTGTCGAATCGCAGGTTTTAGATCCCATATTTATGCAAAACCACAATAATTCTCTTTTTTTAGCAATCATCAAACTTCGTTAGTAAACTAGTTCAAGATACACCATGTACGTCAAGTTATTATATTATTTTTTTCTTTTCACGAAGATTTTGGAGGTATGTGTAAAGTGTGATTTTTTGTCAATAAAAAAATACTACTGATGTTATCGATTTAAGTCTTGATGTACCGCTTACATTTTGTCATTGGGCCCTCTTTATAATAGAGATCGCCTACCAAGACATAACGATGTACCTACTAGTTTAACGATCATAGACAAATTGCCACTAGCTTAATAGTCGCCACTACCATTACGTGGAAGGCTAATTTTTTTTTTTGCCAAGAAAAAGAAAAGGCATTACTGGTGCTGCAATTGCCTCTTTGGTCTGGATCTCGAACTCTAATTTACATCTTGACATTAGATCTTTCTCATTTGGAAGATAGACTACAAAGGTATAACAGTTCACCTTAATTGGCCCGTTTGATAAAGGGCTCAATGGTCATCACCACCACGGTTACCATTTTTTTTAATGTATCATAAGTCATAATGTACTTATCATATCTTTTTCTAAACAAACAGAAGCAAAATTAATAAGAAATATCATATGTATGTAGAATATTATTTTTGAGTGACTCACCCACTATATCTAAATGCATGACATAGGTCAGATCCAAATTAGTCGGGATAAAGCTCCGGATACCGGATGAAAAAAAATATCACACAAAAAAACTAAATATTTATATTTCACACGATCAAGCCTATAAATTCTACAACATAAGCTTATGTCACTTTGCGGCTGTGTGACATTTTTGCTTGTGATAATTCTTTATACATTTTCAAAAGTACTAGATTAAACATCACCTGAATCCGTGTCGTTAATTCCTATAACATTTTGGATAAGCATTAGATCTTTTTGGGTTACCACCTAATTTCTAGGAGTGTTATATACGAAAAATTGCATATTATCATCAGTTTGGTATCAATTCAGAATGAGAAATGAATTCAATTATTAGGAATATTTTTATCTATTTATACATATTAATAGTTATAAGATCAAAATGAAATGTTATGATAAAAGTATAAATATGTAATGCATATTTTATGAATTGAATTCATTTTTTCATTTAGAATTAATCGCAAATAATGGGTAAGGCGTCACCAGATTGATGCTAGTAGGTAGGAATGATGATGGTTTGGAAGTGAAGTTTATGAATAATTTATAATATTTTGATGTACCAAAAGTTTTAAAAAAGTAGATTTGGAAAGAAAATAACTTCTCCAGGCGTTGTAATATCTGCCTTTTTTAAATTCTATGTGGTCTGCATAAAAAAAAAAAAAACTAACCAATGAAAAATTTTGAAGTAGGGACGGGTGAGGAGAAGGCCAGGAGGGACAAGTAGGACAGGGTTAGAAGTGAAATTCAAGAAGATCGAGGGGTAAATTCGTGATTTAGTGCAGACTCGATATAAGGGTTTCCCGCAACGCCTATATATAGTCCCCAAATCTATTCTCTTTGGTAAAACATGCGATTAGGGTTTCGGGGAACATTCAAACGCGGCGTCTTTTTTCAATCGATTTCCAGATTTCATTTTCTTGGTGCTTCAATTTATTTTTCTGGTTGTTTGTCTGTGTTGATTCTTCTGTTTGTAGATTCTTAAGTTGAATCTATGTTCTTTTTTTTATTATTATTTTAAATGGGGCTGGAGTTTGGCTCTTTGGCCGATACCAGTGCCATGGAGATGAATGCAGCTCCCTAAATCAATTCTCTCAACCTTTCACAATTATTCGCCTTGACTTTTCTCATCTCGGCGAATTTGTGAACGAAGGCTGGTACACCCTTAAATTCTTTTTAAAAATTTTAATTTTTTTTCTCTTTTTGAATGAATTTGACAGAGAATGGTCTTGTGGGATTGTTGTGGTATATCGAGTGATAATTCAGGCAGCCTGTTTGCCAATAATCGATATGGCATAAAAGGTGTTTAATTGCTCGTACATCAAGTGTCTTTCGCTCTTTAGCTGAGATTTTTCTAGCTGAGATTCGTCATCGAAGCTGGGCAGTCTTAGCTTAAGAACATTTCATATATTAGATACTGATTACTTATTCTGCGTCCTATTTATGTTATATTCTTAATCTGAGAAATGATGGTATGTTTTGTACCACCTCTTGGAGCTAATTATTTATTTCTTCTAATTTTATTAAATTCATCCAAGTTTTTAATGAAACTAATTGGACACATTTTTTTCTGCTTAATTTACGCTTAATTAAACCAATTCATGTGCATTGTTGTCATGGATTGTTAGAGTGCGATTTATATAAGCCCCATTTACCAAAATATGTGTCCAATGAACCCGATGCATTTGTGATTCCAATCACACGATTGTCTGTACGAGTACCACGGTTTTGGTGCTTTTTTGAATTCAGAATTTTAGGTACTCCCATAAACAATACTCTTGGAGACGCTGGATGTGTATACCCAAGAGGCTGAATGGCTAGTATATCACACCACAAAGGACTTCCATAAACAGCGTTTGGAAGGAAGCCTCCCATAACAGAGTTTGGAAGGAGAATTAACAGCTTAGGCTAAATGTAATATTGAATTGAATGGCACAATTTAACCGATAAGCAAGCAGAGGATGAATGGAACAACCCTCATATATCAATGGAAAACACACCGGATTCTGATGTCTACATTCTAGTAACATTTTGCACATTCTAAGCACTATTCAACAGTTGTCCCAACTAAGAAAAAGTGTTACCAAGCAACAGGTGTAGATGTGCTTGGAAGGGTTTGTGGTGATAGACAATGCTGCTGCTGTTGTGACCAGTGTTGTAATTCTTGCCCACTATCAATCACTTGACTGTAAGGGAAAGTTTTACACTCGCTGCTATTATACTCCGTGTCCATCATCTCTACTTCTTCCGCTTCCATTGGTTCTGCCATAACAGCAGATTGTTCGTCTGCTAAAGCAGCAGATTGTTCGTCTGCTAAAGAGGTCACAAATGCTTGATATGGAACCCAGGGAACAACCGCCAAGGTCTTGTTTTCATCCCCCATTTGGTTCATTGTTTTTCCTGGCCAAAACAGATGATCTACCAGACAGCAAATGGGGAGTAGATTATGTGAATCTCAGATTGTTAAAGAACTCAACACAGTTATTGAAAAGCGGCCAATCCAACAAGTTAGTCACTATCTTAACTCTTTCAAAATGTTTAAATACAATTCAGCAGCTATCCACTCAATATTCCACTCAATATTAATGAATGAAAGTGGAACATCAATGCTGAACCATAGGTTCTACGCTGAGGACCCAAACAACATTAACTTCCAGTAAATTCATAGATTTTAACTCACAAACACTCATTAGAAAGGGATGAAGGAACATATCACAAACATATAAGGTTATTCCCTATGACTCAGCCACACTCAAAAAGCAGTTCATTCAACCTCTCTCAGCAGCCCAATTTGATTTCTCAGACAAATGAAACAATCTATAATAATCAAAATTGAACATAAAAAAAACATGACACTTGCCTTTCAGTCCTGGAAGCAAATCGGAATTCAAAACGATAGGCAATTGGGGCACACCGCGAGACTGGAGAAACATTGCATTTGGCTGACAATAGAGCACCATAGCCTTCTCTTCCGAATCGTTAACCACAGGCATCCCATCATCAACAGTTGAAGCATTTGCTGGGACTACATTATTGCTGGTGAGGCGTGGATTTGATGGTACCCTCTCTTCAATTACATCTCCCACGATAGGTATTGGGTCCTCTTGCATAAACGGCAGCAAAGCACCATCCTTTAACCCATAAATACAGAACTGTAAATTCCCTTACAACTTGAAGAACAATAAGACCTAAATTGGAGACAAAATTAGAGGAGCGAATTATGCAACGGTTATGGGAAACGAGGAAAACAAACAAAGCCCATACCAGTCTTCTTGATTTTCTGGAAGAGGACGGGAAGCAACCGTCGATTTCATCAAAATCCTTGCGCTTCATGAGGTTATCAAGGGTTTAAAAACTTAGCCTCGATGAAACCCTAGCCCTTTCTACGAGGCAAGCTCGCGAATCGCAAAAGAACCAATCGCCACAAGAGTGACCAACTACACGTGATTTTCCCGCTCTAACTTTTTCAGGAAACAGAAAATAACTTCTTCGTACTTCACCTCGCTCTGCTTTCAGCCTCTTAAGCTACCGGGAATTTCCCGAAAAAATCAACTCCTTTTCAAACTTCTGGTCTGTTCAAAAACTGGTTCCAAATCCGAAACTCTCAATTCGCTTTTTCGCACGGGAAAACTGAAAAAGTATCCGATGGGCTTTCATTTCACTATTTCAGACTTTGTACGAAGAAATGGTTCGTTCATCACTAGAGCCCAATGGGCCAGAAATAGACTAATCAGGCCCGATGGTTCCCTCCAGACTCTAAAGTTTCTATCCGGAAAACCAGCGCGGTGTTTATCGCTAGTTAATCAAAATGGCATTATCAGCATGTGCTAGGCTTCACGCCAAGAACTATGCTCCTTCTCCTCCTCCTCCTCCTCCAACACCAGGTACCTGCTCGCTCAAACTATTAACTGAATCATCTCCTCTGTAGCAGTAATATTCACTAGCTCAGTCTTTTTTTTTTTAAAAAAAAAATCGTTTATTTTTCAGGCAAACATTGTAAATACACCGGGCAATCAGTGGTAAAGTAAACTAATAAGTTGGGTGTCCTCTACATCAATATACGCTTAAGAAATTTTTGACTTTGATGGTTGAATCGAATCGTTTCATTTTGGGCAGAGAGCGTTACCGATAAGAATTATCACAGTTGGGAAGAAACGATCTCCTGGGGTGCAATTATTAGTGGACGAGTATGTGGACAAGCTCAAACACTATTGCTCTGTCGATGATGTTCAAATTCGGTCCAATCCCAGAAATGCTCGGTGTGTGTATACATTTTCTTTGTCCTTCTATTATGGTTTGATTTTGGGATGATTCGCTCTCATTTTCTGGGTTCTATTCGCCTAGCGGGAAACTGCATAGTGAGTCTCAAGGTGTTGTTTGTGTATTGCAATGGGCAGTGACGTGAGAGCTCAGGTTGAGGAGGAAGACAAGGCAGTGATGAACCTTATCAGGTCCGATGATTGGGTATAGTCTCAAACAACATTAGCATAAATTTAATTGCAGTTTATTGTTATATTTTTCCTTGGTTAATTTTTGTTTGTTTTACCAAGACATACTTTTGACAGTTGTTTAAGCAACACTGGTCACCTTCAGGAGGATACACCGTGTTAGTAATCATATCTTCATCTCCAGATATTTATTTTTGTAGATTGTGATGTTGGATGAGCGAGGAATTGACATAGAGTCTGAGAAGATGGCTGAGTTGCTTGGAGATGCAGGGAATACGGTTGGTCTTATTCTAATATTTCTTTTATAAAATGATGTCCATTTCCAATGAGGGAGGCTATGGATGGCACAATATTCTCGAGGTTTTAATTTACTATTTTTAGGGAGCTTCGAGGTTATCATTCTGCATTGGTGGACCATATGGTCATGGACAACAATTGCGGAAACGGGCTAACGTGTCAATCAGATTATCCTCAATGGTCTTGAATCATCAGATTGCGTTGCTTGTGCTTGTTGAACAACTTTATAGGTATGCTTTGTAATGTGCATGCATGTTCTGGTTGCAAAATCGATGCTGGTATGGTGTCATATTGGATAACTCTTGCATTCCTGTTATCAAGGTTATGTACGCACAAATCAATAAAATGCTTTCTTGAAAACAGGATGAGTTTCAAGTCCTCCTTAACCGGTGATTGACTAAATGTAGATCCTTCTGTGGTTGTTATCTGGCACTGTGGCAGGCTGTGAGAGTATGGTTGTTTACACACTGCCTTACCTTGCTCATGTGATGACACCATTCAACAACAGCTTCTAAAATTTGAGAACTTTAATACTGCTTTACACTGCGATCCCCTTCCTATACATAACTATCCTTGTGTCACTGAGGTGGTCCCCTGTTTAGACCCTGTTTGAGTGTTTGAATGACATGGATGAATAGCTTTAGTCTATTTCAGTTCATTCCTTAAATACATCCTCCTAGACAATTCAAGTTGTTGCTGTTTCTCCCCTTAGAAGTGAATTATCAGCTGTTTCACCCCCTAGAAGTGAATTATCAGCTGTTTCACGTTTCACCCCCTAGAAGTGAATTATCAACGACACTGACCATTTTCAGTTTGTTGGGTTCTTTTTTGTCTGCTGCTTTGCATATTGTAAATCGGTGGATGTCTGGAAATTTCGAATATCATGTTCTTAATATTCATGTCAATCTTGCTTTATATGTGGCCTGGTAAGATTTGGCTTAAATAGGAGGGTTTGTCCTTCTCAGGAAATGCCAGATGCTTATGAGATGCCAACCTTGAGGAATTTTTTTGTTATTGTTTTTTCCCCTCCATTTCGAGTGTCCTAATAGGAGCTTTTTGGTTGCTTTCCAGGTCATGGACTATTCTGAAAGGGCAAAATTATCATCATTAGGTATATTGCATCTGATTTTGGATCGCACCACACTAGTTCCACAATGGGAGATAATGAGAGAGCGTAAGCGTTCAGTAGAGTATCTAGCAGATTCGCCTAATCATCAAAGTTCACCATAACTTGGTTAGCTCACTGTGCTTGTAGTTGAATGAGTTGTTGCTGCAAATTAAAACCCAGTTCTGTCATGGGAATGAGTACTTTTGTCAGTGGTAAATGTAAGCTTGCCTAAGCGGCTAAGATTGCAAAGCTTGTTTTCACAAAATAGTTGCATGTTATCAATACCAGGGGAAACTCATCTTGCTAACCACAGGAAATACACCGGAATTTCGAGGTTTGATTAGATGCAGAATTGAATTGATGATCCTTTCATCTAGTTCGACCTATATTGCTAGGCTAAGAACCTCAAGTGAAATACTAGTTACAATCAAACAAAATTTGGCTAACAAAACTGATCAATACATCCTTTCACTGATACCGATCGCACAAGACCAACTTGCCTCCCTTCATACACAATCCCTGCTCCCCAACCGAATTAACTACCTTGCCATAACTGTACCGCAACGGCATCCTCCCTAAAACCTTGTGGAATTTCGCTATACACATCCCTCTCCTCTTCCTATGCTCCGCTTTCCTACTACTCAACCCCACCTCTTTTACCCTGCTCCCCACCCCATCATTCGATCCCGACCGCCCATCATCCCCCTCATTACGAGCATCGCCCCAATCCCTGACCCTCTCCGCCCCCACAAGAACCGGCCCCGCGTTGGTCTCATCAGCCACCACAAAATTCATCAGAATATCCTCGCAGTTCCGCATCCGATCAACGGTCCTCCTCATTTCACCCATCGCGGCCCCACCTTCGCAGCTGTACCGGAACAAATACCGAGTCCCCAGAATCATAAACTTAGTGAGCACAATCGAGTACCTATCCGGGTGCACCGTGTAAATCCACTTCTTGGTCGCCAAATCCACATCGTGTGATCTGACGAACAACCCGATCAGACGGTCAGGATTCGCCCTCCAGACTCTGAAGGCGAACTCGAACGACTTGGAATCGACCTCGACGTCGTCGTCGCAGATGAGGACGGCGCGGGTCGTGATGGACGGTCTGGGGAGGAAGCGCAAGTTGAGGCTGCTGGACCGCTGGCGGACGAGGGAGATGGTTGCCGGGCCGAAGGAGGAGGTGGAGAGGTTGTGGGCCAGTTGGGCCAGAGTTTGGGCCGGGGTGGAGGGGTTTCCCCAGAGGACGAGAACGGAGGACACCAGAGGGGACGCCGTGTACCTGGCTGCCAGTGATTGGAGGAGAGGGATACGGGACTCCGCGTAGCCGTTGATCAGGACCGTGATTTTGTCCGGCCGGAGAGCCAGTGGGTCCCGGTGGTTAGTGGGGTCGCATGGATCCGAAGAGGAAATGAACTCGGGGAATAAGAGGAATAAGCAGAATAGAGACGGGGAAAGATAGAGCACACGACTCATTTCGCGCGTGGGCTAAAGGAAGTGGGATTATGGTTTTTTGGGTTGGGTTTATTAAATAGGTGGGGTCGAGGAGTGGTGGCAGTTGAGTTATTTCTGGGAAGTTCAGGTGCATTGTTGTCTCCGTTGGCTGTTGACGTTATCTCATAACGGAAGGGATGTAATGTGTGAAGTGGAAAACTGGGCAGTTGGAGTTCTGGAAATGGCAGCTCCCGCGAAGATCAATTGCCTGAGTGGAGTGCCGTTATGGTTTTTGTCAAGTAGAACACGGAGGAGCAGCTGTTTCTTCAAGCCTGTGTACTGCTCTCCTCTCGAGCAAGTACAAGATGGGCAGGTACTTATTTTATTGATCTCTTTCTAAATTTTATTTCTCAAATTTGTTCATCTTTTTTAATTTTTATGTTGGCACTGTAACTAACCTCCTTTTGACTCATTTGCGTGGTGGCCACTAGACTTGCATTAGCTGCTATCCTTAATTTATTTAATTAGTGTGTAAGATTACATGTACTAAAGCTTGCACAGTGTTGTGGTAGTTAATCCAAAGTAGGTTTGTTTAAATTGGGTTTATGATAATGGGTTTTGAAACTGGTTTCCACATAAGCAGCTTCTATTCATTGCTTGAAAATGGTCATGTGTGGCTTCATTGAATAGCATGTGATGCTTATGCGCTTGTCTTATTCTCACTCAAGTCAAGCTGTTTCTTAAGGCTGATTCGAGGATCATGTGCGAGCTTTGTAATGGTAGAGGTTGGCTAGTTTGTGATTTCTGCGAAGGACAAAAAACCAATGTCAAAGCTGAAAATAGGAGGACTTATCGTCGTTGTCCATCTTGCAGAGCTGTAAGTAGTCTAAGAAGCTTATCATTGTTTCAATTCCTGACTCTACCTCCAATATGCCAATCCTATAGCTCTTTAGTTTCTCTTATTTAACATGTGGCCTGAACTGTGTAAGTGTGAGAAGGATGAACTGTTTTTTGATTATTTCATTGTTTTGCATGCAAGAAGTACACATGAGCATGCAACTTCCAAGTGCATAATATCTCGGAAAGATACTGATGTGTGGCTATGTCCTTCCCCTTACATTTTTGCGTCATTCATGACCAGTCTTATTAATGCACGTCGGACTCGTGCTTATTTGTCTCTGCTTGACCTCTCTTATAAAACAAGAATTTCAATTTTTTAACTTAAAAATGTTTTTGGTGCAGGTGGGATATGTCTTGTGTCCAAAGTGCAAAGTTTTCAAATGTGTCACCTTCCCAAATTACAGTGACGGCGAGGACTTATCCTTCTGAGGGGCGGCGTGATCTTGCAAAAGACGATAGTTTGCTTGGATTTTGGAATTCGCTTTAATTCTTTTTTCAGGAGCTTTCTTTCAGGTCCTTGTTTTTCCTTCTTCACATAATGTTATCTATCCCTGTAGTTTTGTTTTAAATGTGCTCCTGTATTATTTATTCACGCAGTTGTTAATGCCATCTGTTGACCAATTGTATATTTTAATTAGAGTAACTGAATTTAATTGCAATTGAAGAGACTAGTGGTTCCTCACTACTCATTTGAAAATGCATTTTGATTTTAGAGGATGGGTTTTAATCATTTTATGAAAATAGGCTAACCTTCTGTTTTGAGGTTTAAGGCCCCATTCGTGGCTGTCTATGAGGCTCAATGATTCCTCCATGGCACACAAAATTGTCCGGGTGGTGGTATTTGTTTTTGAGGGGATAGAAGGAAGAATTCATTTTGGTCTTTGTTCTTCCCTTATTATTCTAAATAATTGTTTCCCATCAATTAATGTTATCTTACATTTGGCTTTATCAACTCAAATACTATTATTAGGATAATGATAGGCCTGCTAATTATACTTCATTATATTTCTTGATGTCATGGCCTGCTAATGAATGCAGCCATAACCAATGTTTCAATCAATGTGCAAGGTGCTTAAGGAAAACTGAAAACTGCAAATGTGGATAGGAAAAGGGGATTGAGTGATCTGTTAGATAACGGTTGTACTTGCTGCATCAACTTGACATTCCTCACGATACGGTAAAGCAAATGGAGTCTAGCCATTCTATCATATCTGCCACTGCCAGGCTTGAATTTTAAGGTTATTTTGTGCACGCTTTGGAATTGCTTGAATGACTGCTTGAATATTGCCACTGCCAGGTTCTTGTCTATTAGAACCACAGTAATGCTTCGCGATGATTCAGTATTTTGCATTTGCTAATTGCTTTGGATTTAAATTTTTGGTGTTGTACTATTTGGTTCCTTAACCAGAGATACACATAATATTCTGCGTCATATCGTACATGTTATTATCAAGTCCTGGTTTTCTGTTAGATTAAATCAAAATTGATTGTACTTGCTGTCTAGTTGGGACTATTGGATATCACCTTAGTATGCGTCATGTGGGTTTCCTTTTTTATTGGATCTTTAGAATGGCCTTAAGATTGGCTCATAATTTTGCACGAAATCATATGAAATCGATTGGTTACTCGCAACATGTGCTTAAGCATGACATAAATGAACGCATGTGGCTTCAGCGCTGAAATGTCTAGAGAAGCCCTATTATATTTTTCGAGTTGCTTGATCTAAGTGCAAATTGCTGTAATATACTGTTCTCTACATTTTTACTTTTTTCTTCCCGTCAAAACAAAAAATCATTTGTTTGCTGCACGAACAGGGTTTCTTTGGGTGACAATAGAAGTACTTGAATATCCTTAACTCTTATTGGCTCTGGATGAGCACCGAGTCCCACCCTGTAGCTTTAGTAAATTTGAAATTGGGTAGGGTTTAAAATAAATGGCTTTCTCGTGGTGCAACTGCATCGGAACTATTGACACCAACTGCTTGTGGACTCTGAAATATTCGATGTTAAGTAAATGGCTTTGTCGCGGTGCAACTGCATCTTGATGAAATGACAGACACCAAGGGATTATGTACTCTGAAAATTCTGGTGTCTTTTCCCTTGTCCAATTTTGCGTCTACTTATTGTGTCTTTATGGATTGAAAGTCATTCTCGTAGAGTAGTATGAATTCTCATCAGATATCTCATGACCTTTTATTATCTTTACGTTTCTTTTCCTAATTTGGCTTGGTACAATGTCTAGTTTTTTACTTCAAAATGTACCACAATTACGTAGTAGTTGAATTAGAGATGTCGGTGCTTTGAGCTCTGTATTGTTGTAGTTACCAATGGCACGGCGAGACGAGAGGAGGTTAGCAAAAATGTTCTCTCCGGATCCAAGTGTTTATATCTTCGTGTTCAGGATTGGATCTTTTTGATATATACATTTTTCTTTGCACAAAAGTGGCTGAAACACACTCTTCTTTTTGGTCTTGGGCTGCTAATGCTGCTACCAGCACCATGGCACCAACGCAAGTAGAGAAAAACGATGAAATTGAAAAAGGACAGATGCAGAAGAGTGCTTGAAGATGCAGTATGGTTTGATAACAAGTAAACAAAGTTGTTTCCCGATTTCCATTAAAATTTCTCTTACAGGTCTAGCAAGACAGGTTACTACACTCGCTCTCTTACATGGCCTCATCCAACAAAAAGGAAATGAGGTGAAGAAAGATGATGATAATACAAAAGAACTATCTGCACATTGGGCTTTGAGGGTGGTGAGAGGGAGTCTGGTGGCTTTTGGAGGAGCAGTATCCCACAGTATCGTCCAGGTCAAACCTACAGTACTCCTGCATGAAGAACATCTCCTTCTTTTCCTCGACTAGCTTCAGGATGCTCTCAAAGACATCAACTTCGCAAGGAATCCTCAGTACACCGGCCTGTTGAAACCCAAATTCCTCTTCTGCTTCTCTTAGTAGCATGTGAAATGCTCGGTGAGCCAGATACTCTGTTGGGATGATGAACCTCTTTTGCTCTTCTCCAACGCAAACTGCGAGGTAGCCCTTGGGGACGACATTGGTGGAGGATTCACGGGCAGAGTTTTCTGATATGGAGAGGGTCCTCTTCAGAAACTTGATGCTCTTACTACCACCGCCACTGCTGTTGTTGCTGTTGTTGGGGTTGCTGCTGGTTTTTGATGCGCTAGCAAGCTTTCTCCATTTCTTCAGTATCTGCTGAAGTCTAACAATTTCTCTGATCTTGTTAGACTTCTTGGAATCCATGCTTTCTTCCTCAAGCAGTATACTTTCTCTCTTGTTTCTCTTTTGTGCCTGTTAGTTGGTGGCTAATCTCGTTAAGGTGCTTCAAACTTATAGTAGTAGAGGCTAAGAAACGATGAATTTTTTATATCATTTTTGTGATAAAGAATTTATTATCCAACCAGTAAGGCATAAACAAAGCTGCTCCTCTGGTTTGGCTGAATAAGTAAATGGTACTTTTGAGGTAGGGTTTTCTTGATTTCATGTCACTATCTTCGGGGTTTGTGCATTAGGACCTGGACTCAGATTCTAAAGTATTCGTGTATTCTTTTCAGCCTTCTTTCTGGTAAAAATCAGCGTTTGCCATGAGGGATTTAGTTTCCAATGCAAACTACCCTAACAGTCAAAGGACCTCGTACAATTCAATTGTACTGGTATTCAAACTTGCTTACTTTATTGTTTACTGTCCTGATTGTCCTGTGAATACGGTATTTAGGATTTCAAGGGAAACCCATGTGAGAATGGCCATTTTTTAATCACAGGCCTAAGGGTTTGGGACCTCAACTTGGCCGGTGCTATGCTGTCTTTGAAAAAGGGTTTTCATCAGTGGAAATTTGATGTAGTACCACGTGTAACCCATCATTTTTCTTTCGCCTTTTCTTTTATAAGGTTTTCCATTTCTTTTAATGCAGGTATTTCATGTAACGAATGTTAACCTGTACATTTGTCGAAGCAGAAACAGAGTACCAATTCGACCAAAAAAAAAAAGAAACAGAGTACCAACTATCTAATCGTTTTTTTTCTTTGGGGTGCAAAAACAGAGTACCAAATCTTAGTGTTGCATACATGCATGGTTTATCCTTCTTCTGTAATATGATAATCTGCTAACTTCTTAATCATTAACAAATGATTAAATCACAAGGACGACGTGATCCGCACTTGCGGCCATAGATTGGTAGTACCATGGGAAGATACAAACGGGTAAGGTGGCTACAAATATCACATTATCATCGTAATTCTAAGTTTATGATAATTAATATCCCTTTCAGAGCTATAACCAATATCAAATATGCTCTGTAGTTTGATTGCCTCTGATAGCTTTGCATCCACTCTATTGATTATGTGCCAATGCTATCAACCTTACCGTCGATGTTATAGAAAAAAAATCATTAGTTGCACTATTAAGCCAATAAAACAGTGACAAACTGATAACCACACACAGAGTCACAGACATAGTATGCTGAACTAAGATTGCAATATAGGCTACCGTAAATAGTGGATGTTGATTTTCTCCAATGGATAGATATGTATTAGCACCTTGTTTTTAATTAAAAAAAAAAAATCAAGGGTCAGTGCCTTACTTGTCCAGCAATTTTTAGGGGCAAATCACAAATGTAGATCAATCGGTTGCATTGATACTTCCAACCTTATATCTTTAAATAAGGAACCAGAATTAGGTTGAGGAAATGATTGATTGGGTGATCTCGAAATGATTAATCTGGTAGCTTTCCTCAGATAACTAACTATTCCGTAGGATTAGTACTGTGGGTACACTGACAAGTTTTTTTCAAGACATCTGCTCTTCTGGATCTACCGTGTAAAAGCTTTAAATTATAACTTGGAATGATTGAGACAGCGAAGAGATGCAGGCTAATATAATGGACAATTAGCTGTCTCTTATGATTACTATGCAAAACTTGAAACGTCTAATGAAATCCAAAGTTGGCAGCACTTGCGTTTCAATTATTCCTTGCAAATTATAACCAACTTTCTGCTGCTTAAGACAAAACAAATGATCATTGACTTTTATTTCTTTACCAATTGTTCCCTGCTACTTGAAATCTCTCTCTCTTCCTCTCTCTAATGATTCATTCTCTCCGTGTTTAGACAAAATATGTCGTTTATT
This sequence comes from Turnera subulata, assembly GCA_028386065.3. Lineage (NCBI taxonomy): Eukaryota > Viridiplantae > Streptophyta > Magnoliopsida > Malpighiales > Passifloraceae > Turnera > Turnera subulata. The sequence continues at coordinate 67,738 of JAKUCV010000902.1, read as the reverse complement.
TCCAAATTCTGGTTTGGTCTGGATAAGAAATTGCTGTCATTTTAGTTGTAACCTCCTCTTATCACTACCATATCAGTAGTATATACTATAACACATAGTAGGATTTGATTCCAACGAACTCAATCATCCGTGTCATGTCAATTTCTAGCTTGAGAAGTCGGTTACCATAAATCTAAATTGGCATTTGCCAATTCCTATTGGTTTAGTCTTGCATATTTTCGTGTGCTCCAGATTTTTATTAATTTACGCTTCAGAACCTGACAAGAACTATGAATGCACATTAAAGTTTCCTCGAAGCAGAGATGCTATACCAACTTGTGCTGCGTACCATTTCGGTTACTCGTAGGCTTCCATAATATTCTTTTACCTGTCAGGATATTAAAATCGGGGTTGCTGTTTGCTCTGACCTTTGCGTCATATTGACGCTGAAGACTTGCCGAAACTGATCAGAACAAACAAAATTTAATCAGCGGTTTATGTGTTACTTTTTAGTTAGTCTTTCCTGCATGTACTTTATTAGTAATTAAAAATGTTGGGTTTTTGGGTTTTTTGGGTCCCAATGTTTAGTGGTTTGGCCAATTTGGTACCCCGACATTTTTTTTTGGCCGGGCAGGTACCCCGACTTTGCATGGGCAGGCCAAACGTGATCCCCCGGTCAGGCACCTGCTGACGTGGAGGGCTGCCCGGATTTGAGGTCTGGAAGGTGCTCCAAAACGACGTCGTCTTGTGCCAAAACGACGTCGTTTTAGCTAGTTGGATGGACACGTCAGATCCACGTGTCCTTGTGGGTTCCCGCATGTTACCAACCCGGGTTCTTTACCTAACCGACCCAAAACCTAATGGATACCAAAAAAATTGACCAAAAATCTACCTTGCAAACCGATTTGAATTTTTTAGTAACACCCACAAATTTGTAGTAATGATAATAATAATAGACATATTTTCCATCCTTAATCTTCTCATAATATTTTAAATTATTTTCCACATGGTGCCACAACAATCGGCGGCAAATCCGACACCCTCTCCTCCGCCACCATCTACTCAATCGTCACCGGCCGCAGCAGTGTCCGCCTAGACTCTTCTGCACTCGGTCGCCTCTCCCCCGCGTCGCCGGCCCCAAATTCATCCTCCAGAATCCGCCTCATCCCCCGCACCGGAAACCAACCCTTATCCGCTCTCGAGAGCCCCGCCATCCTCGTCGTCCCCCTCCAGAAGCTCCTCCGCACCAAGGACGTCTGCGTCGAGCTCCTCAACTCCTCCCCCGCCGACTTCGACGGCTCCAAGCTCTTCTGGACTGGGTGGGCTCTGGGCTGGCGGCGGTGGCCAATTAATATAATCTCTTGTTGCTTGCTGAATTTGATAGTTGGTGGAGGGATTGCGGGTGATGTTGACGGAGCCGGAGTTGGAGGAGGCGCGGCCGATGGTTTGGAAGAGGGTGGTGACGTTGATGCTGGAGGAGGAGAGTTAGGAGTTTGGGACGGGGAGAAGGGTGAGGGAGGTGTGGTGGTTGAGGTCGGCGAAGAGGAAGCGGCCGAGGAGAGGTTGGAGTTGAAGGAGGAGAGGAGGTCAGTGATGTTGGTGGTGGTGGTGGCGGTGGGGATTTTTGGTAGGTGGTGGGTGTTTGGTGTTGGTGGTGATGGTGGTGGTGGTAGTGGTGGTGGTGGCCGTCGGTGGCTCTGTTGGGAAATGTATTTTCTTTTTTTTTTTAATTTTTAAAAGAAAATATTCAAAGAAGATTTGGAGAAGTTGTGATTCTCATTATTTATTTTTCCTTAATTATTATGATTACGATTATTATTATATCATTATTATTATTATTATTGTCATTATATTCATAAGAAAATATTAAAAGAAGATTAAGAGAAGTTGTGATCTCTCATTATTTATTTTATTTTTATCTTAATTTAATCTTACTCTTTATTTATTTGTTTTTTCTATTATTATTATTAATAAATTGTAGGTGCCTTTCATAAATTCTAAACGGTGAGAGTTTAAATTGGGATTTTTAGAAATTAGTATTTTGAAAATAAATATTAAAAATAAATAAATCACTAAGATTTTTAGAAATTAAGATTTACGTATTTTAAAAGTTTTTTTAAAAAAAATTGATTAAAGAAATTAAAAATAATCAAATAAATAATCAAATCGGATTAGTAGATGGTATCCATTGGGTTTCGGTTCGATTAGGTAAAGAACCCGGGTTGGTAGCATGCGGGAGCCCACAAGGACACGTGGATCTGACGTGTCCATCCAACTAGCTAAAACGACGTCGTTTTGGCACAAGACGACGTCGTTTTGGAGCACCTTCCAGACCTCAAATCCGGGCAGCCCTCCACGTCAGCAGGTGCCTGACCGGGGGATCACGTTTGGCATGCCCATACAAAGTCGGGGTACCTGCCCGGCCAAAAAAAATGTCGGGGTACCAAATTGGCCAAACCACTAAACATTGGGACCCAAAAAACCCAAAAACCCAAAAATGTTTGAAGACATTTTCTGGAACTTGAAGCAAGTTGATAGCAGAATCATGTGCGATTGCAAGCTGTGAATTTGCTACGTATTTTCTCTCTTTGTATAGTATCTGCCCAGTAGGCTACTTCTTTGGCCAATAGACATTCAATTGCCATTTATGTAAGATCATCTGTCGCTCTCTTTCATAATCATGTCGTCGGTGAGATTTGATACATCAGATCCTAACCGCAACTAGTTAAAAAAAAAAAAAAATCGTCTCCAACTAAGCCAAAGAGCTTCTTCTGATCCTTACCGGCTTGTTAATTAGTCCATGATAAACATGATATAAAGTTCATCAATCACTTTCTGTTACTCTGGTTTTTTTTTATACTAGTTGAAGAGAGTGAGACTCGAACCCGAGACCCCTCTCGTTTAAATGGTTTGATATTTTGTGCCATTATTGGGATCTAGAACCGAATCTTATAAATAGAATGGCATAATGATAAGAACCCTAACTACTTATTTCTACAACACCAGTTCGATCTGTGGCTTTTCGTGATGGGTTCCTTGGCGTGAGTGCGTGACAAACATGACATATGATATTTGAACCCACTGATATTCAGAAACAGTCACGTCCGATTCCTACTTTTGGGTAGTAAAAAATATGTAATAGCCCATATGATCCTCCTTGGTGCTGCCGATATGGCCCATAAAACATGGGCGACATTTTGACATGGAGAGGACTGCATACGAAAAAGTGGCCCATATAACGGGCGACTATCACGTTTGATGGCCCATATCGCCTGTTAAACTTGAGTTACTCGTCGCCAGCCCAATGTAGGTGGATAGATTTCAAATCCGGCCCAAGATTGTGATTGTCAAGCGGATTATCTACAAACATTTCAAATTCTGGTTGCGACCGTCAACTCTTTTTTTTTTGAGGATGACGACCGTCAACTCTTTAATGGCGGGGAGTATTGTTCGAAGCCTGGCTTTGAGAAGAATTCATTTTAAAGCAAACATTATTCTAGTTCTAGACCCAAACATGATTTGGTCAGATATTGTAAACCAAGTGAAGTATACATGTGTTTGAAATAAAAATGTACTCCCTCCGTACCACTCAAGCTCGCGTTTCAGGTTTGGGCACAATAATTAAGAAAATTATTAGCTTTAATTTAATCTAGATAAAGTTTGTTTAAATTGTCTAACTTACTCAAATAAAAGATGAGAGAGAAAAATAAAAGAGAGGATAGGGAGATAGCACTAAAATTTATCTTGAATTCAATAAAGAATAATTAAAGTTATCTAGAACTTATAAAACGCCAGCTTGAGTGGGATAAATCTTTTTTCTTAATACGTCAGCTTGAGTGGGAAGGAGAGAGTATCATATAACATTCTATAAAACGATTAATGAACATCAGCCTTGATGTCATCCAGAAAATAGGGATAATAATCTTTATTGCTATTATGCTTGATTGAGTATAAAGAGAGGAAATCGGGAGAGAGGGAATAGGAAAAAATTCTCTCTCTTTGATATTTTCTAAGTATTTATAGTACAAGATAATGGGATTGTGTAGGCCGCGTGTGATGTTGTCATTGGTTAGGATCAGATTTCTTTTGGATAAGCGTTGATTCCACCCGGATGAAATTATCTTTGATTGTTCGCTCTTTTTATTTTAGGGTTTATTTATTTCTCTAATTTATCTTATAGGTTCCTCATTCTTCTTCTAAAATTTATATTATTTCCTTATTTATTGTGTATTATTTAGGAAATAAATCTGCACATTCAATATATATACTTATATGGATTAATTATTCATAATATAACTGAATTTAAGATCAAGTCTACAACTAATCAAATGTGAGGAGTCCCCACCATAAAATTTCTGGCACCCGGGTAAGTTGGTGGAGAAGCTCCTGGCTTTCCGGCTTTGGGCCTCATCCGCAGGTCCTTGATCTTGTGTGCGGGTCCTGGCCCTTGGTCCGCTTGCCTTGGCCACCTTGAGGACCTAGTCTTCATGCCCGGTTCATGATCATGAAATTCACACGTCTTTGGGCCTAGTCTCAGTAGGGCCTGTACATTCAGTTGAATTGTGGCTATGGTATATCAAGCCTAATAATTAATTAGGAGCAACTTATCTATAACTTTATTATATGTGTTAGTTTGGATAGCTGGATTTAAATCAGGAGTAATGCTCCAACTGCAGAGTGTGAAGCTTTGTTTGTGGAGGTACAGCGTCGTCTACAATTGGAGAGGGTAATCGTGGGATAGACGAGTCTCTGTGCCTTTTTTTTTTTCGGTAAATATTGAACCACCTAAACCAATTTGGTAGATGCAGGAGTAATATACCAAGCAGATGCTAGATTGTGACCCTACCAGTATACATTTTTCTATTAGAGGGAATAAATTAAGCAGCATATATGCTTTATAGCTTAAGCCTTTAATGGAAACTTACAGCTGTTTAATTAGAAATATAGTTTTCGACGGTACATTTATACGTGAAACCGGTCAGGAAGGATTGTACTTTATAACGAGAGTGAGTGCAATGAGTTATATGCGCAATCCCAAAAAAATTTAAGATAAGCTTGTACGTGTGTGATTACGCATTTAGTAGTGTGAAAGTTTTGCCATGTTCCTGAATAATTTTTCAACTAGAAATGCGTAAAACTCTGTTGATGTTTAATGGCAAAACAAAGTCCACATCATGGAACATGTGTCTTCAAAACAAAACAAGAAGAAAATTAAGCAATTGAATTCCATATATATTCCATATCATTAATTTAGATTTAAGACAGAATTTTGCCGTACTTTGCATTTCATTCCCATGTTGTCATAATCTTTGCTTATTTTCTGGTGTTAACAGCCCATTTTTCCTTCTTTGTAATTGTTGTAATTAAATTATCAATAACTTGAAATATGACGATTTCAGAGTTATTTTGACCACAATAATTAAATGATTGGTTAACGATGTCCCTTGAGGTAGCTCCTCACACGTCATCCGCTGACATAGAATACCTAAACTACTGGTCATCACTTGATCATAGCCAGATGCTTGTTGTCGGTGCATTTCATATTAAAGCAGGATTAGGCACAAGGATTTTTGGCCACTCACTTGTGTACGTACGTGCACCCATTAATTACCCTGATTTCTTATTATAAAAATTCATCCAACTCAATTAAAAATATCTTGCAAGTTGCAAGTCATGAACTAGAGTTTCAAAATTGCAAGAGGAGGTTGCTTTTATGGCTTACCAAAATTAATGCTTTCTTACCAATATGGGTTGGATGAGTTGGTAAGCAGGTTCATTCCGCTTAAGTGAGGACACACAAGTTCGATCCCTCACGTACGCAGCTACCCCTGCTGGGAGATTCACCCACCACCTCAGGTGTGCTACCCGGATCGAACCGGATTAGGCGTAAGCCGAACCGGTAGGGCAACCAAAAAAAATTAATGCTTTCTTTATGGCACGCATTCGACTGTGCGCTAGCTTTTCTATACTCATTACGTGCATCATATGTATATTCCACCTTCATATATTGCATGGCTTTCTTACTAAAATTGACAGAAATGGACAGACATAGACAATCACCAACATTTCAAGTCATGATATATGCCTCATATGCCAACGCAGGGGATTATCAATTTTCGCAAGAGACAATCATGCACTCATCAAAGGAAAAAGGTAAACCATGAAACAACACAGAAGCAGCACAAGTGTTCAAATATTTTATTTTCATTTGGTCGTTGTTGCTTTTTCTTTCTTTTTCAACAATCTTGACCAATAAAGCGATCCTTAAAGTTTCATCTGCCAGTCCCGATCGAGGGGAAACATTATTGTGAGGGTAATAAAACTTAATTTGTTTTGGATATATAAAATGTATAGATATACATGTTTGATTAGACACCCGTCGTTATTACGCTCGAAGTCAAGCATAAATTTGTCCCATGCAAATTCTTAATTACGATAATTTCAATTTCATCAAAGAAATAATTTCACTTTTAAAGTGATATGGCAATATTAAATTTTATTGTCAAAAGTACGTAGCACTAATGCTTAAACTTTCTTTCAATGATTTTAGCACTTCTCAATGATTTCACTGGATTGCTTGTTCAGATTTAGGCATTATAAAAGACGAAACAAGTAACTTATATGAATGCATTCATTATGCACATAAAAAGGTAAGAATAAGAAGAGGAGAAATACTAGACAGCATTGCGTGTTTTAGGTTTTCAGTCATTCATCTTGGACTGACACCGCATATCAAAAAAAAATTGGTAGACTTAAGAAATTTGTACATAACGAATTTAAGAATTGGGTAAAACTTTACATCTCGATGTTCATACAATCCCAAGGGCTTAATTATTAAGGAAATGATCAGAGCAAACTATGGAGAAGAAAACTTAGGAACTCAACAATTGCTATGTACTGACATATGGAAATTGGTAGACAGGAGACACGTACGCACTCGAATCATTTGAGCACAAAGTAACTAGCTTATAAAGAAGCAACTCATATCCACAATGTAAAAGTCATGCTTAGAAATCTTTGTTGAATGGCTACAGTACAAGCTGAATATTGTCGAGCATTATACATCCACGTACCATTGTCTGAATCGTGCTTTACCATACAACCTACCGCTGGCTGACAACTTTCAATTTGGATCGATATATGAGAGTGGCACTTTTTATCCATGGAAGGTAAATGAAGAATATATATGATCATAGATGCATGAATAATTTTTAAAGTGTTCAGGAGGAACTAATTTTGCACATGGTATTGGAGAATCTTGGCCTGTACGCGGAATCTAGGAACTAATACGGAATACATTAGTAAGAAGCCTAACTATTATGCTGCAAAAATCTTTAAAAGGTGAAGAATAAATTAACGATGGAATATGTGCTTTCAAGTAAGGATTAACTCTGATAATCTGATTAGAAAATTATCAAGTTATAAGCTGATACCATAAAAGATTTCGAAGAGATAGAAAAGAACCAATTTTTTTAGAAAAAAAAAAAAGAAAGAAGAAAAGAACCAAAATCAAATCGTGGTATATTCTTATTTTGATTCCCCGTCATTAACTAGTGGAAAATGAATATGATTCCAACAGACCTTAGTCAATTCAGGCTAGCAAATCTACCCTTATGCCGGATAAGGGAATTGGGGAGTGAAGTTGAAGCTGAATATGATATCATATCCATTGAGCCCTGGCGGCTAGCAACTTTTACCATGTCAATGCCCTATTGGTATACAATAGAATAGAATGTGCCAAATATGTATATATATTCCTGCAGATTCTTAAACATTGATAGTGATCACCAAGTTATACATTACAGTTACATCTTTATATGTTAAAAAATTGGAGAGCATAATCACGGTTGTCAATGTTTGATAGCCAAAATTGTTAACGCCAAAAAATAGGCATGTGATCTATTTTCTGATGCTTGATCCCCGTCTGGATTACAGCAAGCCATCATGTCAACCAAATGCTTCATGAATTTGGTATCAATACGCATATGAAGAGAATGATACTAAATCAAATGTGGTGCAGAAAAGAAAGATATGCGATCTCTGTAAAAAGTCAAAACCACGTTCTTTTCACTAATTTCTTGGCTTAATTGTGGAAAAACAAGGATATATAATTATGACTTTTGAAGAAAAAATGTCAAGAGTACAAGTGGCCAACCATGACAAATCCTCCAAAACACACGCATTACTTCTTAACTGGGGTAGTTTCACATGATACTTCTAGTTATTTTATCAACCACATGAAGATTCAGATTAGTGCATATAGAAAAAATGAAATCAAATTCCAATTTTTACCGTTTTTCATTCTAAATTTTAAAATACTAGTATTTTAGTAGTTTGTTAGTTAACATTTTACAAGAATATGAATCGAATAATGCCTAACATGCATGTTAGAAGAGACGTGATCAGATGTGAATATATTCTAACAGCATAAGTTTATAATTAACATATTTTCAACTTTGGCATATCAGCATGCTCTGTGCATGGAGTGATTAGAACCTTCAACCCTGCAAATATGGGACAATCTATATTGCTAGTATTTAGTTACATCTTACTAATCAGTTGTTCCGTATAAAGAAGAACTGGCAAACAATTTCCACACTTGCCTGTACGTGTATATCACCACAGTCACGCGTAGGACAGGAGGCTATTTTTGTGGGTGAGATTAATTAGACAACAAGCAAAACTGCGTAACTTATGAAACTAGCTAATAAGTAGGCAAAAATATGGAAGAAACGGTCCATGATGTTAGTGCGGTTACACGTTCCCAGCAATCCTTTTCATGAGAAAGGCGTGTTTGGCTGCTTCTTCCCCTTATCTCTTTCCCATTATTTTTCTTTCTCCTCCTTAGTTGCGCCTTGTCAGATTCTCACTGATATCTGTTCTGTATCACTTTCCTCTATTCTCCCTACGTACACTTATAAACCTCCATTTAATTCTTCCAAAGCCCCCATATTACACCATTGATACATATTTTATGGTCTTCTAGACAACCACGTTCGTGCCATATTTTAGACGTGCAAACTTGCTTGATTCTTGCATTTCCTTTCTCCATTTATTTTGGATCCAAAATCAACAATGGTTGTGAGATATGCTTACAAGTTTTTTGATAATGAAGGTATCCGTACGAGTTAATACTAGCTTCTACGAAAATAGGAAAGTTCACCCCAACATATGTAAGAATTTATGTACGTACATGTCTTGTTTTATGTACATACATGTCTTGTTTTTTATAAGAAGGCAAAAGCACATGCTATTACCAAAAAAACATGTACATACATCCAAATAAACGCTAGCGATTGATAAATTTAAGCAATTTGATCATGCTTGCGATTGATAAACTTTTTTATGGTGAAAATCACTTTCCTTCAGTACTATTTGTGTAAATTCTGGAAATGCTAGTGGCAAAAATGATTGTTGAGGAGAAAAGTGTAAATGGGGGTCCTGAGAAATTTGGAATTGTATAAGGAGAAAATAAAGCGATCAATGGGACAAAACAACTAACATAATTAAATTCATGTTGCGTTTCAGAAAATAAAGCACTGGTTTTCCTTTTCTTTCTTGTTGGCCTCGACCATTGAATTAGATGGTCAAACAAGTCTACATTCATTCCTTATCCTCGTCTAAAAGAGAAATCATAAAGTGTGCTCACCAAAAAAAAAGAGGAAATCATAAAGTGGAACAAATCTAACATTTTTATTACAAGGCAAAGCCAATAAAACAGAAAAGTTTGCTTCGCATGATGTCACACCATTAACTGTTGGAAATATATACAAGTTGCTATACAAATTGTTTCGACAACAAAAAAAAAAGTATATATTGTTAAATGAGAAGTTATGTGATTCGAAAAAAGAATTTACCACTTATCAGAATGGCCACATAACTTGTCATATTTGTTTATTTACCAAACACAACAATCTAAAATTTAAAACTGCCTGCAGACCCATTTCCTAACTTTCCAAATGTATAATAACATTAATTAATCGATTTGTTAGGTAAACTACCAAAGGTCTATTATCGACAAAAAAAACAGAGATCCATTATTTACCGCATGCGATTGTGGAGCCAAAACATCAAGAAATAAACACCCATGCATATATCGCTGCCCCATCCCATTTAATTTCTTTTTCTATTAATGGTGTGTGTATAACTTGTAAGCAAATAGATTAGATACTGATTGAAGTCCAATTAATTTGCGCTAGTTTAAATCTAGTAAATGTATCACATATTATCTTCAATTTAATGTTCTACTTTATTCACTTTTGGTCCATGCATGGATGATATGCAACCCCACGTACGCTCATTAATTTTTTTCCCTCTACATATCATTGCCCTTTAAAAATATGGCAATATTGCTTTATACGAGTTTTGTTTCTATTCACTTACTGGGTTTATAGAATGTAGTAGGTTGGGTCCACCAAAAGCTTTTGTGGTCTATATATAGTAGTTGCCTAACACACTGGGAAATGAAAGCAGTGAGAAACACATAGGAGGAGGAGGAGTACAGAGCAGAGAGAATCAGAGCAGAGAAATAGAAATAACACACAAAAGACTTCTTCTCAGAAGAGCAGGTAATTAGCATAATTAAAGGAGAGATGGAGTGGAAGAAATGCTATCTGGATGTGATACTAGTGCCTCTAGGGCTAGCCATCAATATTGCATATCATGCCTGGTTATGGCACAAGGTTCGTACTCAGCCCCTCACCACCATTATAGGAACAAATGCAAGCGGGAGGCGTTACTGGGTATCTGCCATGATGAAGGTATATAATAATATACTTTGCTTCCTTGTTAACCGCCATTCTTACCTTAGCTAGGAACTTTCATGTGAGGTTCGCGGTTCACGGCTTGGATTTTAGCCTAGCTAGTAGTCATCATCATGCATGCCATACATATTCATTTTTTTTTATGAGTATATACATATATAGAAGGGGAAGGAGGGTATAAAATTAATAAAAACTATAAATGCCAAGAATCTATAGGCTTGCGAACTGCCGGTACGTTCCATGCCTCAATTTTTTCTTTTTATGCCTAGCTAGCACGAGACATTAATGTTTGAAGATTCTGATTTTTCTTTCAATAGATTCTGATTTATGAACTCGAATAGTCGCTCTCCATTCCATTGTTTGAAAATTGCTAGTACTAAATTTACCCATTGGAGTTGAAATATAGAGTGCAGGATCGCTTGAAATCAAGGTTAGCTAGGGTAGAAAGAATATACTTCGATTGTATTTCCAGCCAAAAATTGCAAGAAGAAGTGGGGTTGATTGTTGTGCATCACTTTGTAAGCATGATAAATTAATCAAGTTTATGGAGCTGGATCTAACTACAGTTTTAATATATTAAGAAGAAAAAAGAAACTAATTGCAGTTATAGCCTGTCATCCATTTGTGCTGGGTCGGTTAGACATTTTTTTTTTTGATGCTAGGGTCGGTTAGACATAGATTCCCAAGAATCGTTAGGTTTTTGTTAGGCACATATTTATAATGAGTTTCATTTTATAAACTGATCAGATGACTGATCATGATTGACGCTATAAAGTTGTATCATGCATCATACCAATTTTTGTCCAAACGTTTCATTTCATTTTTCGTGTGTGTCCAACATTGCATTATTTTATCAGATAAGGACAACCAAGTGAATCCCTTTTTGCAAAAGAATAATTGATTATTTAGAGTTTGTTTTAGATTTGATGATATTATTGTTATTTCTGCCATCTACCGGTATAAATGCATATACCTGGACAAAGGGTGAGTGTAGAAGCATGTAGCTTGGGTTGCCGGTTACTGCGTTATGATGTCAATCTCACTAATATCAGCCTAAGCTAACATCATTTTCATCACAGTTACATACATGTCAACGTTTTTCTGCGATAAGAATGTTTAATTAGCTAGGACTCTAAAAATGTGTTGTGTCAGTGTCATGCCAACAATTATATATGTTACAATATGTTTACTATTTGATGGGGTCCTAATTCAGTTCAGTGAAAAGCCTAGTCATACCAGACTACGCTGGATACATGGGCAACCATGGACTCATCGTGTTATAAGAAAGTCGTTGTAAGAAATGGTTCAACAAGTTCCATTGCTGCTTTTTCTTTGTGATTGTTACGATATATATGGCTAGGGATTAGTATAATTCCTTGTGGACAGCCATGCTCTTTGCAACATTATCTAGAATGATTCTTTTCTTAAAAGTGACCTGAAAATACCATATACTGGTGCAAATTCACATGAATCGTTTCAATATAATATACTTTTTAATGCACTTTACTAATGCAAAGCATGACCTTGGCTCAGGACAATGACAAGAAGAATATCTTGGCTGTACAATCACTAAGAAACTTGATAATGGGATCAACCCTAATGGCCACGACGTCGATCCTCCTCTCAGCTGGCCTGGCTGCAATTATTAGTAGCACATACAGTGTGAAGAAGCCTCTCAACGACGTCGTCTACGGCGGCCACGGTGAATTTATGGTGGCCTTGAAGTATGTGACGATCTTGACCATCTTTCTCTTCTCCTTCTTTTGCCATTCGTTGTCAATCAGGTTCGTCAACCAGGTCAACATACTCATCAATACCCCACAGGACCCCATGTCCTTAGTGACCCCAAGCTATGTTTGCGAGCTCTTAGAGAAGGGCTTTCTTCTAAATACTGTGGGGAACAGGCTTTTCTACGCAGCAATGCCTCTCCTGCTTTGGATATTCGGGCCAGTGCTGGTCTTCTTGTGTTCTGTCACTATGGTTCCAGTGCTTTACAACTTGGACTTGGTGTTTGGGGATGGGAAAGCAAAGATGGATGTTATGGGTGGAGACAGGAACTTTGCATGAATATTAATGTCATTGCAATCAATCACACTTTGGAAGTGACTGTCATATGTGTATGCCATCAGTTTGACATTATATGGACAACCTTTTTTCTGTACTATAAATGGATTTCCGATTGGATTAAGTAGTCTATGGACTTTATGAGGCTGGACTCTGAGACGACTCAGCACTGGGGTAGTTGACCCATTTACTTTTGTCCAAGTGGATTCTCTATCAGCCCACTTACTGTCTTGCATTTATTTCAATGCGAACCCAGCTGCTCTCAATCTTCCCAAGTCTAGAGGACCACTCGGGTTCCTTTTTTATTTTTGTGGAATGACACACCAAGTCCCTAATATTATTTTTTCGGGATTAATTTTGTCATAAAACCTATCTACCTTCCAGCTAAACATAAACCACTAATTAAGTGTTGACTAAATAAAAATGACCACTAGGGAAATTGTTTACTAATGTTGCAAGTTAATTCAGTCAATTAATCTTGGTTTTGCATCATGAATATATAGGCATACTTCATCAGGGACAAAACGGAATCCTAGTATTCCAGAGGCTAATCATCACAGGCTTTGGAGTATAAAAAAAAGACGTACGTGCCATCAAAGTATGCTTATTAATTTTTCCCGTCATATCATCGGCTTTTAAAATAATGGGATTGCTTGTACGATTTTGCTTCTATTCATTGACAATTGGGTTATGGAACTTAATTAGTTGGTTGGATCCACTAAAAGCCTTTGTATATATAGTAGTACTAGTAATTGGCTACACTTGAAATATATATATAGAAAGATTGAGGGCAGATAGAGAAATAACAAACAACAGAAACACTCAAGAGAGGAGGTAGATTTTCTTTTATTTTCTATTTCTTTTTGATCGGTGACGACTGAGGGGGTAGATCCAAAGGCGTGACTCGTGAGGGAGAGAGATAATTAATGGAGTGGAAAAAATGCTATCTAGATGTGATACTAGTGCCATTAGGGCTTTCAGTCAATATTGCTTATCATGCCTGGTTATGGCATAAGGTTCGAACTCGGCCGCTCACTACCATTATCGGAACAAATGCAAGTGGAAGGCGTTACTGGGCATCTGCAATTATGAAGGTATATATATACTATGTAATATACTTTGCCTTGGTAATCCCCACATATACTCTCTTTAGCTAGGCGAGTAGTTATGCATGCTATACTTAATGATTATGTTCAAATTAATCAGGAATTTTCATCAAGTTTAGAGATTTTACCTAATGCTGAAAAAAATTTACACAGACCATGCATAAATGCAGAGAATATACACCATGGTTCTCATTATTAATTACTATCAATGGTATGAATCATGTTCTTAATTACGATGGATGATACCCTTAACTAGCTGCTTATTTCTTTGTTTAAGATTTATCAAGATTGGTCTGGTGGAGAAGGACAGAGTCCCTTAAGCATTAACCAAAGTAGAAACAGAGTCTCAAGATTAGGGAAGGAATATATATACTTCGATTGCATGTCCAGTGAAAAATTGAAAAAAGGAGAAGAAACAGTCCGGTTTGAGCATAATTTTGTAAACATTATAAAGTTTATGGAGCTTGAACAAATTGCATTATCAGTTAGATTCCTACGGATTTAGGTTTTTGTTCCTCATGTATATGTGTCGGCACAAAGTAATCGGTTCCATTTTATAAACTGATCATCAGACGGTGACTGACTATGATTGGCGCTTTGAAGATGTACCGCACCCTTCTTGATATTTTTTTATGAGTCCAGCATTAGATTGTTCCGAAAAGTACAACCAGAAGTAAATCCTCTATTGTGAAAATTATTTGATCCTCCTAGCTGGTATTTCTTTTAGATTACACCATATCAATGATTGTTACTTCTGCTATCAATCAGTATAAATCCATATACCAGGACAAAAAAAGGGAGTGTAAATTGAAGGCCAAAAACAAATAGCTTTGGTCAATTGTTGCCGGCCAGGATGGTCCCATGCATGCGAATCTCATCATTTTATCGGTTAGATGAATCATGAATGTCAATTTACTGCGATAATAATGTTTAGAACTCCAGACACCTTCCATGGCATGCCAACAAACATACAATAGGTTTACTATTCATGTCAACGTAGAATATGGACGAATCGTGTTATAAGAAAGTTGCAACAATACAAGAACTGGAAAAAAAAAATCCATCTACCAAAGAACAATTCCACGGGCTAGTATATTTTTCTTAATTTTTCTTTTGTCGGACTAGTACTTTTCTTAATTATAATTACTATGAAATGGCCGGGTACTAAGTGTGAACTTGGGACAGGACAATGACAAGAAGAATGTCTTGGCTGTACAAACTGTAAGAAACTTAATCATGGGATCAACCCTAATGGCCACAACAGCAATCCTCCTTTCAGCTGGCCTGGGTGCCGTCATTAGTAGCACGTACAGCGTCAAGAAGCCCCTCAACGACGCCGTTTACGGAAGTCATGGTGAATTTACAGTGGCCTTAAAGTATGTGACAATCTTAACAATCTTCCTGTTCTCCTTCTTCTGCCATTCTCTGTCAATCAGGTTCTTCAATCAGGTCAATCTACTCATCAACAGTCCACCAGACCCATTGTCCTTACTGACTGTAGACTATGTTTCTAAGCTCCTAGAGAAAGGCTTTCTTCTAAGCACAGTAGGGAACAGGCTATTCTACGCAGCAATGCCACTACTGCTATGGATCTTTGGGCCAGTGCTGGTTTTCTTGTGTTCTATCACGATAGTTCTAGTGCTTTACCAGTTGGATTTTGTGTAAACTATGTCTGGGAATTGGAAAGCAAAGATGGATGTGTTGTAATATATTTCAAAAGAGTTGTCCCACAGATTTTAGTTTTTGTCCAACGGATATATTGACTGTGTCCAGCCAATATAGTTGGGTGGAGACAGCTAGGCAGGGCTAGGCAGGGGCTTTGCATGAATGTCCTTGCGATCCAATCACACTTTAGTGACTGTCATATGTGTAAGCCATAAATTTGATATTATGGGCAGCCTTTTTTGTACCATAAATATGGATTTCCAGACGACTCAGCACTTTTGTTTGGGTAGAACAGCACGGATCATACTAATGCTTCTAAAGAGCATAGCACTTGTACACAATTTTGACTACCTGAGCAGATTGTGAATCATGGTCTACTAGACTTTTATCAATTGGTGTGGTTTCTCTATCAGCCCCACTGAGCCACACAACCTTGCATTTATATACAATGCCAGCCTAAATGGTGGCATAATATTTCCAAGTTTGGAGACATCGGTTTTTTTTTTCTTGTTTGGAATGACACGCAAATATTATATATTTCCGGGATCGATTTGCCGCGAATTAAGCAATATATATTTAACTGTCAGCTAATTAGCAAGTACATGGGTTTTCTAAAAAAAAAAAAAAAATTACATGGGTTGGTCCAACCGGTAGCGATGGCCTAAGCGACCTCTTAGATACGAGCCTATGTGTGTCGATAATCAGGTGCACGATCCGGTCCAACTCAAATAAAATATATTAAAATTCTTAATTTTTTTTGTTAATATATTAAACTTCCTCAACATTAATAACTTCACTAAAATTATAAAATGCAGCTCGTCTTTGAGCTGCCTTTTTAACGGGTAAAATTCTTAAATTCCTTTAGCTGAACTGGATGAGCATATCCATTCTGCACGGGCTTACTGCTTACCCGCAGACCCAATCATTTTGCAGGAAAATAATCATATCACGGCCCAATAAGAGACTGTATATTGGGTATTGTCTGATTACTTGGAAAGGGAGCAATAAATCGAAATATTGTGGACCAACAAGAGCCCTTGAAGCGGAAGATCCAATCTCAGGATATTTTATTTTTAATTCCCCAATTATAAAGAACAGGCTATCACAAACAGCTCTTTGACATACCCAGGAGAAGAAGATCCCAGCCCAATGAAAAGCAAACTGAGATTGGCCCATCAAAAGTCCCGATAACCATAGATCACTGATCACAAAATGTAAGCAAAAGGTCCAGCCAAATCTGTCTCTTCAAGTCTGGGCTTTAGTTAACATGCGTCACATAGTTCCTTCTAATTACTGTCCATGCGATTGTAGTACTGTACCACAAGATTCAATTGGACGGACCTATCTTTTCCAGTTCTGGGTTTTGGTAAAATCAAATTATTCTTCTGATTAGTGTTTCTAAAGTGGCGCCTGTGGGACTATTCAAAGCAATGGCGTGTAAGTAACGAATAATCTTTTTGTAGGGAATGTTGTAGTTCCTCCCATAAAATTAAAGTAGCATGGTTTAATCAAAGCAGCCAATGCCATACGGCTTCGTCCAGTAGTAGCTTACATCGAAGCAAACCCAACGTTGAAGGAAAAGGAAGGGCAAAAAAAGATAAAATGAAACACCCCCACTTGATTGTTTTGTGAAAAGGGAAGTTAAAGAAGCAAACTTTTGATTTTCATTGTGGCTCCAACGTGGGGCTTTCCTTGCTGATTTACTGTACAAAGTTAGGTATTCCCTCAGTCTAAAAGAAGCCAAAGTTAGCAAAAGCAATAGTCACATTACTTTTAAAATCTCAAAAAGTTAAGTGGAGTTTAGCCCTTTGCTTTGAGCATGACGTCCAATTATATAAAAGCATTTATATGTGCAACTTTTGTCCTAAAGGTCGGTGCCAGTCCAAATCAAAACCTCAATGCCTTTGTCCTTTCTTTAGCCCCTCTAGTAGCTAAACATCGGGATCCATTTCTTTCACCAGAACATCATTTTTGCTTCCTTGTCATTGGTATTTGCCATCTTCCTTAGACAGGGCAACCTAAGCTACTCTATGCATTCGACGGCACTTATAATTCAGCGGTATAACAACAAAAGCGGCATGATAATCAATCCACTTCTGTTGTCCTTGTGAATCAGACAGCTAATATTTTACACATGTATTTCTCTTTTTCTTTCTCTGTTACCTTCTTATGCAGCAGAAATCTTTTTTCATTGGCAAGCACATGGCTCTTCAATATGATAGTTAATTAAGATTTAATTTGTTATCTGATGATGATAAGAATTATATGGATCATAACTTGCTTGGATATATCAAATAATAATATAGTTATACACCAAAATAAAATGGATATGAAATTTCATCCACCTATATATTAACCAGCAGCCATGTTTTTCACAATAGATTTTCCTTGTCAAAATCCATGATTTGTTTGCAGTAATCATATCTGATTTGATTTTGATTTGATACTTGCAGTGGAAAGCCCGTGTTTTTTCTTTGTCACAATTCAGATCCCAAATTAAATCTAGACATGTAGAATCTGACTTTACATAAACCAAAAACACAATACTTCCCCAAACCAAAAACACAATACTTCCCCAATACCATTGACATTGAACAGTACATACTGATACATATACATACATATATATAGAAAAGGTATAGAGTAGCACACCACTAGCCAAGGGAGGCCAAAACCACGCAATTATGCAGAACAAACGAGGACATTTCCATAATTTAATGTAATAAATAACTTGCCTAATTACTTGTCACAACCAGCTTGAAAAGGACTTACTTTTCCCCTTGGCTCGTTGATTCATTCTCCTCTTAGCTAGCTGGCTCCTCTATTTATAACCACTACATGGCCACTTAACCCCTTCCCCCTCTCTCTGCTTCTGTCAAATCTTAGCTAGTAACAAAACCTCTGTGCACATATATTGGTTTTAGGGTTGGCTCAGGGAATGGAGTATAAACTAGGAGGTGGTGGCGATCGGATGAAGAGAAGCGAGTCAGAATTGGCCCTTCAAGAGGTTATCAAGAAGACCTCGACCTCCAATAGTAATAGCAATACTAGTGTTTCTCTTCATGAAACAACAAACCAAGCAAAATACCATAACCACAACAGCATCAATACTTTCTCGGCGGAGTTTGACGGATTCTTTGGTGATGTTTGCCCTGATGATCTCAGTTTCTCTCCCTTCAAGACCCGGGTTAGTAGTATTTGTCACTTTTAGTCTTTTTGCATACATGCTAGTGTATATATTCAAGAGACTGTTCTTCTTTCCTTCCAATTTTCTTCAAGAAACATATAAGTCTTATGTTGGATCAGAGTTAGATTTTTTCTTCCTCACTTCTAGCCTTAATGATTATGATGACGTCTGTTCATATATACCTGACAGGATGATTTATAACCTGCGAAGAATTTTAGGTTTTTTAACTATCACATCAAAGTCAAACAACTACAGATGAAGTGACAAGTCGTCTATTCCACTAACTAGGATTTCAACTGAATGGCATGTATTCCTTGTCGTTTGACACAAACTTTTGCCATCCCGCTGTACAATCCACAGTTTTTACATGTTTTACCGTAGGAGATTTGTGTCAGTCATTTTTAAAGTTTTGAAACCACATACTGCATATAGAAGACCTGTCGGTCGCCTCTAAGACGCGTGATTTAATCATTGGGAGTACAGGAATTAAGCAAAAGGCACCCTACCCTGCATTGTCACATATGAATAACATTCATTAAAAGAAGTTTCACCAAAAAAAAAAAAAGAAGTTAATCACTCCATTGAGTATGATGGCTGTGGCAAAATTGGTGTTGTAATTTGAACACGATTCTAACTTCAAATCTCTACCTATTTGCAAACCAACAGGATATCATGACTGGTTTTTCAAGTTGTGGACTTGCTGAATCTATGTGTTGGCCTCAGAACTGTAACACTCAGATGCATTCCAGCATTTCAGCATCCATTGATGCACAGTCTTCATTCTGCGGTATGACCTGTATACACATATCCCTGCACATTCAAGTAGCGCTTAACAATCTTGATTTATGTTTAGGTTGATTACATATCATACATCCGTTATCCTTGGTATTTGTATGTGTAACAACATTTTGATGAACCTGAAATTGGTCTCAGCTGGGAGTCCCATATCAGCTAATAAACCAGATGGCAGAGATAACCAAACTAGAGGGACTACCAGTGGTTCCTCCAGGGAGCAATCAGATGATGAAGACGTGGAGATAGAAGCCGGTCCATCCGAGCAGAGCACAAACCCTCTTGATGTAAAACGCATTAGAAGGTATGTTGATGCCTTTGGGATTCAAGATGGAGACACAGACAGTAGATGATGGATGTCGCGCAGCTTCTCTGACATTTTCACTGTGGCTTTTAGGATGGTCTCCAACCGTGAATCAGCTAGAAGATCAAGGAAAAGAAAACAAGCGCATTTGGCTGATCTTGAGTTGCAGGTACTGTTAATTAAGGTCTCGTTACCTCGTTAGAGTAAAGACAACAAACTGTGAATAGAGCTCACTTATCCCAATGTTTGGCCCAAGTTTTCCTGGCCATTGAAGTTTCTCTCATTTTATTGATAAAGATAGCATGGATACAAGGAAGATAGAGATACATTTCATTGAAGTTGCTTTTGCATTCATCATATTCTATCTAATGGTGCATGATTATTATGTCAAAACCAATTTCCCATTCCTGTTGACGAATTCTGTTTCATGAGAATGGAACTTCATGTTGTAAGGTAGTTTAGTTCTTGTTCTGACAAAAATTGTTGATCAATGTTCTCTTAGAATGTTTAGCTTGGATCGGTTTTCTCAGGTTGAACATCTGTCGGGAGAAAACTCATCTCTGTTCAAGCAGCTTTCAGATGCTTCTCAACAATATCGTCACGCTGAGACAAATAACAGAGTGCTCAAGTCAGATGTTGAAGCATTGAGAGCCAAGGTATGTTAACAGATGGAACAGAACCAATGGAATTGGAAGCTATTTGTCATTATAAACCCATTACTTGAATCAGGCTTTTTCATTCATATAATCTATTTTCTTAATGAAAAGCTAGAGAAGACACTTGATGTATTGAAAAAAAACATTATTCCAATATTTTTATGCAACTTAATCATTATCTTTTTGGAAATTCTGGTATGATCTTAGGTGAAGCTAGCTGAAGACATGGTTGCTCGAGGTTCCTTAACCTGTAGTCTGAATCAAATTCTTCAGAATCACCTAACTTCACCTGCTCCGATCAGCAATCATAATCTACATCTTCTGCCAAATGTCTCACCCAGCATCACAGTCCATGGAGATGATTCCGCATATGCTGGATTGGCACAGAATGTTGGACTGGGCCTGGGAAATGTGGATATTGGTAATGGCAATCTCAAGAATGGTGTGATTAGTGATGCTGTTAGCTGTGGTTCAGATATATGGCCATAAGATTATAAATTGCTTCTTCATTGTAATTGAACTCATATTCAATATTGAACTCTGGCTTGTGTACTACTATAGGACATTCTGCAACACGGGGGCTAAGGCCAGTTCATTATTCAAGTGCATGCAGTATTTCTATTAAACCAATGAATTCCATCTACATTTGTTAAGAAAATTCATTCGAATTCGCGAATGGTTACCCCGTACATGAGTATGACAAATTCTTGTTTCTATGTGCTCTCTGGTCGTGTCTGGATTCGAAAGAACAGCTTTTAATAAATGTATAAATCTAATCACTGACTTTAGTTCCTACTTATTGTTTTCATTAACGACATAAGAGAGGTAATATGCCTGTCTGATCTCCTCCTGCAACTAAAAGTAAAGGTTTTGAGTTGAAGTGCCCATGATTCAGGCCGAGGAAAGAACATGAAAATTGGGTTTCAACAAATCAAGAACATAATTTCCATTTCTCAGGCAAAAAGGGAGAAGGAACATCTTATTGGAAATAATCACTGAAAGAATATACAATTGACATTCAAAAATGCAAAAATTTTTAGCTAACCCATCATCATTTCAAACTCACTAAAATCTATCTTTCCATCCAAATTCAAGTCTGCAGCCATCAACATCTTCTGGATTTGGCTCATATCCCACCCCTTGTCCAGCCCCAAGCACTGCAGCACTCTCTTCAACTCCACTGGCTCTATGTATCCATTACCATCCTCATCGAATATCTTGAATGCTTCTTCCAACAACTGATGGCGATCTGATGAGCCATCCTCTAGTCCATTAAGCACCTCCTCTACTGGCACTTCATCCTCCTTCTCCCCACCTGCTTCTTCTTCAGAATATATCAAGCCAAGCTGCTCCACCACGCGGCGAGCTTTGTCTTTCTTTATCTTCCCGTTGCTTTCCATGCCAAAGACTGCAGTCAATGCCCTGATCATCAGATCATCATCTTGACTTGCATGTTGTGGCTTGCCATTTGGAGTTGGTTCAAGGCAGGTTGAGCTTGATCTTGCGACCACTCCCAATGCTTGCACAATATCTCCAACCAATCGATAACAAGCTCCTGTTATGCCCATCATATTGGAATTTCAAGAATATAAAGACTCTTAACACAATCAAGATTTGCAGTAATTGCACTGCTTTTTGTAGCTACTGCTATATTCCTACTTTCCTTCACTGCAAATAGAAGTATTAGTCTCCTACTCTTTTATAGTGGCCAGCAACTTATTGGCCCCTTGCTTTTAGCATAATTTTCATTCAAATGCCATTGCATTTATAAATTCAATTATTGTTGCTTCCATCTGATCCGATCAATTTCTTACATAACTAAGCTGGCAAATTCTCTGACATTATTAGTGTTGGTATGCCTGCCTGTTCTCTGTATGCTTACATGAAACTTAAATTTAGTTCAGTGCATCTAACCAAATCAACAAAAGAAAAAACACTTTAATTACCATTCACAGAGGTATAGTGTACTATCAAGTACTTGTTGCTAACTTATTATATAACAGAGCATCAAAAGTAAATCATAAATTAAGTTACTTACCAAAGATTGCAAAGAGCATCTTGTTTGTAATGAAGTCATCCTCCCTCCCCTTCTATCTCTAAACCAAAAATGTTTAAAGGAATGAGCTCCCCAGAGTAACGTAGTCATAACAGTAATTAGATTTGAGTGTTTCTTATCTAATACAGGCAAAAAGGATTTAGCTGGAAATAATTCTTAAACATCACAATCCTTCTACTCTAATGTCCATACAACAATGTAGTATCTTATCTGGATCAACTTGATTTTCACAAATTCTAATTTCCATGTTGTGATTTTCCACACTATTCATATGATCCATTGGTGCTAACGGCACAGAATTGAATAAGATGATTATATTTTATAGCGTTTCTCAGTTAGATTCTGATGGAGAACCTTCCTTGAAGCCTGGAAGGCGCAGCAGCACCACCCGTTGCATTTCTCTCTCAATTAATTCAAATTGGCTGAATAAAGTACTTGCATTCACAGCATAACTCCTAAAAGTAGCTCTTAAAAATGCTGTGAATGTCATGCAATAAACCCTTTTTATACTTGATAAAGTACTTCCTCCAATAACTGAATGGCTGAAGTACTTTATAAAGTATAATGCATTATGAAGAGATAACTTTTCAATTCACGCTATACAGTAAATCTTTTTTTTTTTCTCTCGTTCTATACAGTAAATCACAACTCTTAAAAGTTGCTCTTGAACAAAAATTTGTACTGTAAAGAACTGGTTTGGGTTAACGAATCAGTGACTCCAAATCTCTAGATACAATAAACCTGTAATATCCATAAGGTTAACCTTATCTTATTGTTTACGAATCATTTATATTGGGTTGACATTTTTCACTATATCGTATGATATGGTGCCTCACTTGTTTTGATCATGTATTTTGTCTGGCAGACATTGCTCCCTTACCTATCTCGGTTATAAATTAGTAAACAAGGGATGGGAAAAATATGTCAGATCTCCACCAAATCTCACCAATTGGTGAGAAATGTTTTTTCAATGGCCATAGAGGGTACAAGATGGGATAGAAACCGCGTCTAATAGCTGTAGCCCTGTAGTTGGATGATTTTATTATTCCCTGATTCTCTAATTCAATAATGTTTTTCAAGCTGGATACATCACTGCTCATATCACGTGCATCTCCCATGCATGGTGGAAATCTGGATTCGTCCTTTGCTTAATTTTCTCCTCTCTTTGCCATGTTTGTTGTCATTGCATTTATTTGGGTTGATAATGTTTCGCCGATGGATTGATAATAATTTTTTTGCCTGGCTGATATTGGATTGATGGTCGAATTCAAGCCACTCTGCAACAACTTTAAAAGAAGATTCCGGAAGATTTACTCGGGAGATTAATTCTGTCTATATACGTAGACACACAGTCCCTCTCGCGTGATATAAAAATTAAAATCAAGAAAGGGCCAGTAATCGATTAATTAACCATTGGCACAGGTCCCTCCTGGTAGAAGATATATGGCCTACCTTCACCGGCCAATTTGTAGAGCAAGCCCTGGCTGTATCTAAGAAACAAGGAAATGGCATGACAGGTAACGAAATTTCTCTTTCAAGGACCCGATCTGCATCCATACTTGAGCATCACATGCCCATATCCCACTCCTACATATCTTGCAAGAAGCAGCATAGTCATATTTTTTTAAAACGAGAAAAAGAAAACAAAAAGAAATTGACCGAGTCTACTACACAGTAGAGAGGGGTCCAGGTTCAGGCCTTGAACGAATATATAAACCTCACTGGACTACTACATTCATCGGCCCAAGGCGCCATGGGATCATAATTCCATTGACGGGTTGATGTTTGGGGGTCTGAGAACTGAGAACTTTTTTGCACTACCATAGCCCAAAACTAGACGGGCCTCGCAATCCAGTGCAGCCTCAACGTGTGAGCCGGGATATGCAGAGTCCAGTCGCCTGTACCTTTTCCATGAAAGACTATAACATGCATGACTAATGCTGCGAAGTAAAAATGTAGATTGCAAATGTTGTCAATATTTATGCTTTATTGGCCCAAAATTGTGATAAATGTCTACAGTTTTTTCTTTGAAAACAATTCACAAAGATCTTAGCATTTGGATTGATTCTATCATATTACACGTATTAATCATCTCATTTAAGATTGCTACAAAGTATGAATGATATGCTATCCTTTCTGGCCTTTCAGTTGATCATGGGTTTCTGCATCTCAGGGCCCGTCTCACTCCTGAACTGATCAGGCACTGGGATGTTTAGCTCCGAACAAACAAGCTGAATGATTTTTCTTGTCGTGGCCCCCAGTGACATTTTGTTCAGGGTCACCGCTATAGCAAACTTGTTCTTAAAATCACAAAAACCTGTAGATCCGCCCATACCTGAATGCCCGAAACCGACATATGATCCGTCTTCTAAACCGATCCTCGCAAACCCAAGTCCAAACTTCCCATTTGGAAGGGCCAAGCTCCCGTAGTCATTCACACCCAAGAAGGCGTCGTGAATGCTAGTGTTGTTAAACAACTTGACGTCAGTTTTGAAGGAATCATCACCCCTAACCAAGTGGTCAGGTGTACTAGCATTACTGCTACTGCCACTGCTACTATCATTAACAAGCCTGGTATAACTGTCACTGCTACCGTTTCTTGCATGTTCTCCATAGTTAACATAGTCACCGTCATCCGTATTGACTTCAGAATCAGCGAATTCTGTCCATGAAGCAGAAGCACCATCCTTACTCTTCTTCCCTCTCCCGTGTTGCGGTTTTTTCTCAGGAGAAAATTTTGGAATGTGAGGGTGGCTACCAAGGGGTGGCTTGGACGAAGAAGAGTGTGGTGGTGGGATTGCACCTCCATCACCAAGGGCTGCATAGTAACGCGCAAGAGCACGAGCAGAGCAATGTCCATTGGCAGCAGGTAAAATGGCACGGCGAGTGTTTAGCATGTTAAATATAGCAGGCAAAGAAGTTATTGCTTGGGCAATGTTGTGTGCCTGGAAGGTAGAGGGAAGGTCAGAACGATTACTAATCTCTGACAGCTGGCTGAGATCACTTGTATCTAGCGTCAGTGTTGCAAGTCGAGATTCCACGCCTGGAAGGAGGACACCAAAGCATATATCCCCAATTATATAAGTAGGGCATGATTATCAGTCTCAATTTAGTTTAAAGCGGGAAAATCATGAGCATGCTTTGTCAGCTTTTGTAACAAGAAAGCAAGAAGGCTGAGAAGAAATATGTTAGGGCCATACCTGGAGGGATTCCAATATACAATTCACCTTCAATTTTCAGGGGATGAATAAGTGCTTCTTCAAGGATCTCCTGAAATTTCTTCCCAGAGGCATGCTGTTCAATTAAGCATATTTCATTTGTCAGGTTTTCTATTATGATTGCATAATATCTAGCAGATGCGTGGGATCTTCTATAATGATGACAGTGGAGACAGGGAACCAAATTGTGTAAGCTATTGAGGAGATTCATGCTAGTTCCATTCACCCAAATCCCGAGGAATAATTTCATTCCACCTCTTCTGCCCAAGAATAATTTCCTAATCTCCTGGTAGTTTTAGTTGCAGCAATTGAATTTGAATTTCATTTTTCAACTATAAACATGAAAATGTACCTCAATGATCCCACCACAAAGCCAGCCAAACGACATATAGTGGTATAACTGCTGCTGACCAGGTTCTGTCTCAGGTTCTGACATAGCAATCTCATTCAGGCATCCATCCCAGTCGTTCAACAGCAAAGGGTTTTCTCTCAAGTTGGCAAGTGCATTTTGCAAACCAGACGTATGGTTTAGCACATGATGGACCTAAAAACAAGGTGCAAGTGAGCAGAGAGAAGCAGATCATAAGGTAATTGGACATGTTCAGCAGAACCTAGACCTTTAAGACAAAAGTTCATACCTTAATGAGATTTTTCCTGTTTGTTCCGAATTCTGGCCAAACATTGGCAACATTTTCATCAAGCTTGAGTTTTCTACGATAAAAATGCAAAATTCTGTAAGAAAGCGAAAACTACCAAAAAACACGAAACCATTTGTTATCATACAACATTCTTACATACCCCTTGTCAACAAGCCAATGTAACATTCCTGCCGTGATGCCTTTTGTTGCAGAAAAAACAGGGAAAAGGCTATCAGGCTGAACTGGACGAGGATCATATCTCCCAAGTACTCCAGCAGCAGTGTCAATTATCACCTTACCATCTTTGTAGGCGCATACCTTGAGTCATAGTTACCGAAGAACTTATTAAGATGAACAGAGCAATAAGCCAGCGCTCACGTTTTTACATGTCAAACAAGTCAAACTTGATATTGCTGTGACTGGTAAGCAAGTTCATAAGGAAGCTTCATGCACAAATTGACACAAAAATAAAGTAAAAAAGGGATGAAGGAGAGCTTACTTCTAAATCATCTATGAAACAGGACCATACTCCAATTCAAAACTAACATCATATTCCAACTGCTTTTTTGTACGGTAATATATAGTGTGAATACATTTCATAGAACTATATTGCTCTGACCTTGTTCCAAATTAGGTTCTGAAGAAAAATATTTTGAATGGTGAAGATCATTTCTAAAGTTTACCACTGTCATATTCCATTTCAGATAACTAGCATCAAGAATGAAATGAAGACGAAACAAGCAAGGCAATAAGAAGAGAAAACAAACAATTTTGGATTTGTGCTGCATAATCAGAAAAAAGAAACAGCTGTTCAGATTATCACAGGGAACAGATGAGTATAATGGCACAGACCTGAACACCAAGAATTTTGTCGTCATTACCAAGCTCAACTAAGAGCCGCCTGAGCTTTGCCTCCACATCAGAATGAACCGGTGTATCACAGATCCATTGTTTATTTACTGCTGGACCGCTCTTGATATTTCTGACAAAGGAGATCCCAGTTCAAAACAGAGATGACATAGAAACAAACAGGAAACAATTTGTGCACTGTGCACAGACTAACCCTAGTAGAACAGATTCTGCAAACGGTCTCATGATCTCCTGATATACTATGCGAACATCCATGGTCGAAGAAAGCCCTGAATTCATATCTAAGAGTCAATAAAGGTTCAATTATTTGGACAAGAAGCTAATCCATTGGTGTAACAGATACAGACCTCTTAGAAGATTGAGGACACGGAAAAAAATAATAATATCACCAGGAAATGCATCAACCTGCAAAAAGATTGTTACTAGTATAAAGTACCCTGGTCAATAAGCAGATCAAAAACATATTGCAAAAAAGCTATAGACTTACTGGATTAAAGCGTTTCATTTCCTTCTCGTTCATTTTCATCTTTTCCTGGATCACCTTCATGTTTTTGGATCTTTGCTCGGACAAATTTTTTGCAGTTTCCTAAACACAAGCATTCTTATATGTTGAGCTTCTTGTGGTTCAAATAAAAAATGTTAAGTAATAGGCATCGCATACTTACAACAGCTTCTTTTGCAGGTGTTGACGTGCGGAAGATTACATTTGTTACCTCCATAGCCTGCTCTGGCATGTCCAACCGCAGCTTAAGTCCCATTTCTGCAAAGGAAGACAAAAGAGCCACATGATCCCCCTGTAAACATAGCATATCAAATTGTCGATTAGTTCATCTTGGAAAGATAAAATTATTCAGAAGATGAAAAAGTTCTAAGCATGGAGACAACAATTACTGCACATAGCTGAAACTTTCACGTAATGATACTGAGAGAAAATGAAAAAGACACAACCTTCCAAATAGGTCAATGCTCAACAATGACATTCAACTATGAGTACCAATGTGCTAACGCTGTACATGATTACAAAATAAGGGCCACATACTTGTACCTAATTCATATAATGACAGATAGAGGCAGAAGTTCACACAAACCTCAGCAGATGCAAGAAACATTTTGGCTAGAGCCTGTTTAGTAGAGCCAGATAGCTTCTTTGTAAGCCCAAAGTCGAGCAAAATCGGACGATGTGGGGGTTCCTTGCTCACAAGGAAATTTCCTGCAAGATAAGAAAGCATTTGAGAAACAAGAATGATTTAATATTTTATTACATAACACATCCTCTTACTGTCCTCCAAAGTAACTCCAGAAGCACGAGAGAGAGTACCAGGATGAGGGTCACCATTAAAAAATCCATCAACATATATCTGATGGGCATAGGCACGTGTAATTTCTTCCACAATCTTTTGTTTGTCAACGCCATGAGCTTCCAGAGCAGCATGGTCGTTTAGACGAATCCCATCCATATACTCTGAAACTAGAACCTTTTCTGTGGACTGTCGTTTAAGGCAACAGCACATAGAGGATTATAAATCAACCAAAGACTTTTGATAATCTATGCATAGTCGAGAGAAATATTATATCACAATATAAAGAGAACCAAAATAACAAAAATCTAACAGCTGCAGGCAGCTTGTAGTAGCCCAATAAATTCAACAAACATGGTGCTACAGAAGTTTGCCATTAGAGTAACCAAATGGATGCAGCCTTTCACATTTCAATTAACATCCTATTCATTATTTGACAACACATCTGATGTCTTCTGCATTGAAATTCTGTTAGTACCGCAACAGCGTTGCTCCAGTTCACCAACCACAATCCCAATTGGTTGAGGTCCAAAACACCGATATTTTCTTCATATTTTCAGTATTTAAAGACCTCATAGTGAAATTTTTATAGTTTTAAAGTATCATTTACTCACTCTAGGCCAAAATCTAAATATAGGAACACTTTGACTATCGGTAAGGCTAACAAAGATGTCTGCGATACGAACAACAATATTGCCCCACATACAATGTGTTGATGTGATTCCTTAAAAAAAGAGATAGTCCTGGTATTTCATCCTGAATATTGATAGGATAAAAGGCATGCGTGAACATCTACCCCTTGACAAATAAGAAGAGCAGACTGATTTATTGCACTAAAGTTTCAAGAAGAGAAATACCTGGATAACTTCTGGGATCAAAACATCAACCAGGTTGGAAGGACCATCATTCTTATGTTTGTTTTTGCAGCCAAGATTTTGAGCTACTGTTCTGGTATTCTCTATTCATATAAATACAAAAAGATAGAGTAAGTAGCAAATCTAAATGCCAAAAAAGGTTGAAAAATGCAACAATGGACGAGAAAATCAAAAGAAGCACTGGAATGGACACACTCAATTTGAACTCTAAAATGCTTTCACTTTCTCTACAAAGATATTTACAAAGAGTGCTATGAAAAGAGACTTCCAAATCCTAACTTACAAGAAAATAGCCGACTGCTAAACTACTGTTAGCTATCACTCTTATCTTCACAATCTCAAGCAATAGTATTACAAATGTTCCAAGGTATGTTTCTTTGGTGCGAGTATATCTGCTGCTATGAATTCCATTCTGCATTTCTGCTGCTTCTAATCCCATTGAGTTACACTGGGTAAAACAAAATCACCATCAAGGGCGCCATTTCCCGGGTTATCCCTTAATCACCACTAGCGTAATGTTAGACATAATAAGGAAAACGCCAGCCCTCCTATTGCTGCCACTGCCACCTTCGGCATCAACCAAAGCTTGTCTATAAACATTACAGCCCTGATGTGATTATCAATATTTTATTGCTGCTGCCAACATACCGCAGCCTTGCCCTTCACTATCCATCGCTAGATTGCTGCCACACTAGTGCAGCCTCCCAATTCTAACATCAAGACACCCCATTACCCTTTTGATTCGGATAAACTTCATAATTAAATCCCATTGCGGGATTCTGCAAGGAAAGAAACTTTTCATTGTTCCAATGAAGAAACTAATTCTCTGCAAACCTAACTACATCGGGAGTTTCATTTATTATTCAGTTGCAGAAAGAGCTATAAACCTCTTTGAGTCAAGAACAAGTAACTTCCTGGCAGCACTTCATTAGTAAAAGTATCACAAACACAAGCATACCAGCTTCATGATTGAAATCAAGTTCTTTCGGAGCTTCTCTGCACCATTCATCTATCATGGGATTGAAGTCATACTGTGGCTCTGCCCATGCTATCCAGTCAATGATTGCCTTAGCATTTTTCAAGTCCTACAGCAGAAGTAAAAGCATAACAATATTGTTATCGTGGCTCTTAGTTTCCATTCCAGAAGCTTATAAGCTAAAGAGAACAACCTCCAATATGATTTTCTTTATGCCCGCATGTTGAACTTTGACAACTACCTCCCGCCCATCTATCATTGTTGCACGATGAACTTGTGCAATCTGCAGTGAATATGAGTGGAAGCAATAAGATTATTCAAGAATATAAATGTTCTTGCTATTGGAGGATATGGGGATGAAAGGCGCTGAACTGTGGAAGATTTTGCTTACTAGCAAAGTTCCTCCAGGATTCAACTAGGACACTAGAAGCTACCAAGAACAAAAGAAAGAACCCAGAACTATATGAAATTTAGAGAGGAGGAAAGGAGAGCTTAGCACTTAAGTTGTGCACTTTTGTTGTGCATTTGAGTTGTATGAAACAAAGAGCTAAAGAGCTCTATTTATAGGATGGGAAGAACACAATTCAGCTCAAAGCATTTACCGATGCTGTTGCCAGAGGAGTTCTGTCAAAATCTAAGAACAACTCATCTATAGACTTCCCCAATTGTTTCTGTATGGTCTGGCTAACCTGTGCAAAGGAATTTCGAATTAGCCAACAGGCCATAACCAAGCTGTTTATAGATGCAGATATAAATAATAAAATCACCTATTCTGCATGCTCCAAAATTTATCACAATGCAGAAGAGTAAAATTCGATACGTACAAGTTTGTATTTCTCATTGCACATGAAATAAACAGTTAGAGACCCCGGGTCAAGAATAACCAAAACAAAGAAATGAGACGAGACAAACAAGCAAAAGAAGAAAACAGAAAAGTTGGTAAACATCAGAATCACAAACAAAAACAAGTGAGCTAGCAACCGTGATCCTTAGTCCCTATGAAAACAGAAGACATGAATCATAGTCCCTATTGTTGAATTAGGCAATGACCTCTTTCAAGGGACGGGGTGGAAGGGAGTCCTGCAACTGCTTGAGAAGGGAAATGTATGCATTAGGAAGCACATCAGCACGCGTCGACAAGTACTGTCCAAGTTTTACCCACAAACCTTCCAACTCTATCATCAAACTGAGGACACGCTTCGCATTCCGCTCGTGAGCCTTCTCCCACAGTGCAGCCCTTTTGGACTTGTTAATCCAATACTCTCTCTTCTGTAAAGTCTATAAAAAACGAGACACATAAGGTAGGGAGAGAGAGAGAGAGATTAAGTGATATAGTTGCATTTTCAATGATTATCAATTCAGGGGGCAACTAGCAACCAAGCGTTATACCTTATAATCCAAGTAGATTATTATTGCCAAAGTGAACACCTTCACACGTCTTTTGTAGATATTCCCCCACCCCATTGCAGGTGAAGACAGAACCAGGAAGAACAAACTTTGACAGATCTGTACTTAGAAAAACAACAACACCCGACCAAGTGATGTTAGAATGAACTTCCCACTCCAACAATCAAGTTCTTCATTCTGAGCAGTATAGAGTGACGGAAATGAACATGCAAAAGAAGTAATTTCTTTTGTTGAACTACCAGGCAGATACTGGTGGTTCCTTTTTCAAAATATTTCAGCAATGACAGTTCTTCAAACTAATAAACGATCCTGGCACATAGACTTGAGGTCTTTCTTGTCTAAAACTTTGGTCAAATTTCGAATTCCATGGAAGAAGAAAAAAAAAACAACACAAACCCACCACTAAGCTCACCAAGTACATGCAACTTTTACCATTTAGTTCTAAACACTAGCAGTACCAGGAGCATCAGTTAATTTGATTAGATAACAATTACATTAAAATTGGAAAGTTCCTTCTAGTCGAACCAAAGCCACAGCACCGACACAGCTATTATGATCATCATTCTCTCCCAAAAACAACACTAGTAGACTGGCCATTCAATTGAAGACGCACATAGACGGTCAAGTTCAATAAAAAAACAGAGCAACAAGCATAAAGGAGAGAGCAATTACAAAACTACAGCAGATAACCTGGCTGAATTAAGCTCCTAACATTTCCAATAATCATGCATTAATCACGGATTACGCATGCAACAAACAAGAGCATCGGGATAATCTACTTAACAGATTAAAGAATTCAGACAGGAAAAGAGCCTTACCTACCTACACCCCACAAGTCCAGGAAAGGTCTCCCCTCCAAGTTTTATCACACGCAGGCACGGGGAGAGATGGATAGAGAAGGAAATCACTAAGCGCATAAAATGCGTGAAATTCCTCGAAACGATCGGATGTAGGTGTCGTTTTCTTCGTAAGAACAGGGACAATTAGATACTGGACACAACACCCCCGGGTTGGTTCTTTCTTTGGTGTTGTTGTTGTTGTTGGTTGTTGCCCGAAAGCAAAGCTCGAGATGGATTCTAGTAATTTGCATGGGGGAGATGCCCAATCATCGCCGGACACGTAACTGCACGCACACGTGGCGCGATCTCGGGCGCGTTCAGACCCCAGCCCGCCAAGTGGTTTTTTTATTCGGGGCAACAGAAAGTCAAAAGGCGGGTTCTCATCAGTTCGCGTGGAATCACAGAAGGGAATATGGGCCGTGCGATCTAGTGGACGGAAGGGAAATCGCAGCCGCACAAGCTGTTCCAAAAGGTGTGGCCTTAATGGTTCGGTTGCTGGTGATTGGTTCCAATTAGTTTCAAAATGTGGTTAGAGTCGTTGGGTTGATTCGTTCATTGGGCGGAGATTGATGTTAACGTTTGGAAACTTGGACTAGTAGGTTCTGGTTTCTAGGTTTTGGGTTCTTTTTGGTGTGGACTTCCACTAGCCCAGTAATTTCATTTAATTGTTTTTAGTTTCTTCTTCCTAGACGTCTACTGTTAATTAGCCACCCAATAATTTCAGTTTGGTCAATCTCCTCCTTCAATTTATAACGGTGTTGTACTTGTAGGCTATATGATTTTCATTTAATTGTTAATTAGCCACCCAATAATTTCAGTTTGCTCAATCTCCTCCAATTTGTAACGGTGTTGTCTAACAAATTTAAGCCACAATTTATCTTGTAGATTGTAAGAGGGCTTAGAATTAATAATACTCGTTTATTCGAAGATTTTGTCTGGTGTATGACATAGAACATCTTGTCTCTTTTTTTATAAGAAGCACGTTTATTACAAAACCATGGTATTTTAGGTGGTAACGTCAAATACTATATAACGCGCACAAACACGCACTTGGTAATTAGGAGGCGATGCGAGACTTACAAGAGACCACAAAAAATCCATGGTCTTGTGTATTTTACTAGTATTTTTCTACGTTTTGACATTTTTTTTTTTGGTAGATGATTTTGAAAATTACTTACCTGGAAGAATCAATTGAGTAAGACCACGCTACAGCCCATAGGTATGATCCGGAACCCATGCCTACTGCTTATCTGGACCGGACAGGATTGTTATGCATTTGGGCTATAGTGCGTGCATTGGATTTCGAAGAAAACGAGACGATTGTTAGAGATGGTTTATGAAACATAAGAACGGTCCAGTCCATGGATGACCAAGCCATATATATTGGGCTAGAATATCGTTTCACTGGGTTTGTTGCGCCTGCTCTTTCAGAGAAGTGGGCTGACATTTGAGTTTCTGTATGTATCGTTCAGCTCCAGACTACAGAGTATGTTTTTTCCTTCCTCAATAGTATGGAGTACACATCGGAGAACCAGAATAATCAGAAACTAAGCTATAAATCCAACAATGATCCATCAGTTGTGTTAGTTAGGGTTAGTTTGGTGCTTACAGTGGCCTTTAGGAGTATTATCATCAAAGAAATTTTATTGGAGCATGCATGTACTATACGTACATTTGCACAAGTAGAAGTGGCGTATAAGTGTACAGTACTGGAAGGTAGAAACTAGAAACCAAGTCCAATATTCCGGCTCATCTGAAGTTTGTGAAGCTAAGCAAGAGTTGTGGATTTGCATTTAGCCATATACTGTCGTCCCAGTAGTATTTGGCAGGTTGTTTGTTCGTACTCAACTGTCGGTATACGTCATTTTGTACGTCATTCTGTCCCTGTCTCCACTCATTGTACTATGCATATCTTTTGCACCTATCGCAATCTGTACTGCACATGATCATTTAAGTATATTTTGGCTTACAAAATAGACTATATGCGAGTACACAAAAATTATAAAATCACTTTTTCTTTTCCGATTCTTAACATAGGTTTAATTATTAGGTAATTACATTCTACTTTCTTTTCGCTTGATTTGGTATTTTGAAGATTTAATATCAAGCGTTTTTATGATCAAATAGTCAGGTTCTATCTTCCTCCATTCATGACTAATTAAATATATCAGTAAAGGAGATGGTAATTAACAGACTGTAAATTAAAATAAATCCCAAATATATATATAGTAGAACTTTAGAAGTAGCTAGTACGTACGGAATTAAGCTTTGATTACACTTCCTCAAATTTAAGGTAGATTTTCATGGATGAACTATAGCTAGGGGGGAGGATTCAAATGGGTGTCTCTCGATCTGCATCTTAGAGAATCATGAAGAGCCAGCGTGAATCCATAATATTAAGCTAGTGTTACTATAATTTTACTATATGGTAGCTAGCTAGCTAGGCTGGCTAATATGGTTGACAGACAAGAAATATATATGGTACTTTCCAGACAGTATTCCTAGATGAAAGGCAACCTGGTCGATCGTGCATGGGTAAGAAGGAATTTGATCGTGTGGCCATATGGGAAGCGGCGGCCAAGCCGCAAGAAAGGACGTTATAATTACAAGCCTTCTTCATCAAAACGTAATCAGAACAAGGTATATCGCGACGAAGATTGAGGATGCTTTCACGAAAGAGTGTGACAAAGGAACACAAGCTCATCATGGATGCCCTTGAGTGGAGGCTACAAAGCTTCCTACTTTAGTGATTCCCTTTTCTCATGACAGCTATTCTCCATCCTTCTGTTTTCGACCAAGTTGTCCTGGTGTAACTATGGGGCTCCCCTCGAGTAATAACAAGTTTTACAACCAAGGGATGGCGCGTGTAACTTCGGTTTCACTGTACTCCCACAAATTTCAGAGGACAATGTCCGTGCATTGCTGCTATTCTTATTCCCCAATAATTTGAGGTTCATTTTATAATCTCCTTGTTAATTTATTTCAATTCTTATTCTCTCGCTGAAAATTTCGAAGTTCAAGTGAGATTCCTTATGTTCATCATATACTGCTCCCACCCAAATCTTTGAAGGTCTCTTTGCACGGCACGTATGCCTAAGAAGTTAGAACCATATCCTCTTCAAAGATTATAGCCATTCAACATTTCGGACCATTCCATATCG
Organism: Turnera subulata; assembly: GCA_028386065.3. NCBI lineage: Eukaryota > Viridiplantae > Streptophyta > Magnoliopsida > Malpighiales > Passifloraceae > Turnera > Turnera subulata. The sequence continues at coordinate 31,884 of JAKUCV010000902.1, read as the reverse complement.
CTTTTTCTTGGCAATTTTTTTGAAAGAATAAGTGGGCCACAAAATATCTAGATATTAAGTGGGATCCATCAATTGCTCAACTGCGTAACTAGTAACAGGACGAATTTAGCAATTTGGCATATTTCTGGCAGTGCTTTTTGGCAGCCTGGCCTTTGGTTGGCACTACGGTCATTTTTTCTTTTTTTTCTTGCGGATGATGATGATGGCCCATGCCTCTATGATGCACCCTTCCTTTCTGGACCCATCATTCCAATCTATAAATAGACGTGTTTCCTTGTAGTTAAGGCGCCGCACAGAAGGAAATGTAGCATTAATTGGCCTAAAAGCCTAGGGCCTCTCATGAAGTGGCAGGGAGCGTAATTCAGCCAAGGATGACTTGCCGGCTAGAAATCTGGTGATTTTACCTAGCTAACTATAGCTAGTGTATCTGCAGCCGGCAAGTTGTTCTTGGCTACATTATACTCTCTTCTTCTCATGTAAGGCCTAGAGGTGTAGCAAATTGTTAGAAGGGGGAGGAAAGAGCATAATTATACGGGAAGCTAAGAAAGAATGAAGAAGGTCAGTAAGCATGAAATCCCTTTCGCTCAAGCTCATCTACGAGGAAGGTTTGTACGTATCATTACTTTTCTTTTATATATTAAGAATGTACGTAGTATAATACGTGAACATGCATGTCCTTCTCATCTCATATATTATCATGGTAAATAACTGTTTCCACCTTAAACTAAATTCAAATTATTGGGTGAGGACTATGCTTTTTTTTTTTAATTCTCATTCTCATCGAGAACAAAAAATATTAAGTGCTTGTAAAATGCCATCATACTGCAAAGCATATTAATTCTTGTAATGGTGGTAACTACCCATTAATTAACAGACTAACATTGACATGTACACTTTGCTAGGATTAATTAGTTCAAAACTCCTGGGCGGAATGTCGTATGCTGGTCCTGGAGTCTTTGTATATCCTTATCAAAAGGGAGCCACCAAACTGCTACTCTGCTGACAAGTGTAAACAGTAAAATTTGAGTGTCGTCAAAATTCTGCTAATTTGATTATGATATCCGATAATTAATGCTTTTGCTTACCTTATCGCTTAAGAGCATGGAAGCTGATGACCCGCAATTAGTTCGAGAAGGAAAAGGACAAAAGTGAAACAAAATCAAACGACAAATATGGATTTATATCATGAAAGCTATATCATGTTACGTACTTTTCGTGCGGTGGTCGCTTTTTAATCATCGTGCACCTGAAAATTTGTATAAAGTTCCATTTTGCGCGGATAAAAATGTCTGAAAGGTGTAAAAGAAGAGGAAATAAAGTGACAGAAAAGGTACCCGGCCAGCCCCACGAGGCCACTACATTAAATCGATCGGGAGACAACGACGACATCATGTTGTTTTGGGCCTAGGAACAATGAATACTGAATCATCCATCTAATCATGGGAGACAAAGTCTACAACTTGACATTGAAAATTTTCATTTTTCGTCGGGTTGGATTTCATGCATGTCGAAAGATTCCGGTCAGTATTGTTACTTTGTACGATACAATGATAATGCATAGGTAATTAAAAAGGATGGGTAGTCCTGATGAACTGTAGGCTGTAGCTATCTCAAATGATACTAGAGTTGTATGCATGGCTAAAGGTCGTCTCGAGTCCCGTCTCCCCTTGTAGACCAAAAAAATTCAGAAGGTTGGGCTGGTGCGATCAGTAGGAGCATCAAGGCAGGTATACCTTCAATAAGTCTCTGAATGCAGATCTTACCGGTCTTTCTGTTTTCAAATTCCCTGAGCAGTGACTGCAATTTTAGCTGGACCCTGTACAAAAAGTTGGAACTTTCTCAGTCTTTCTATCCATCTGTCAGAAGTTAGTGCTTTCAACTGTACATTTTTCTTGGTAGAGTATTGCGGTAATCCAAAGAAATTAAGCTGAAGGCTGGTATATATTCATGGGGGCGCTAGCTCATGTCTCATATATGTACGTGGTTTTTTGTTTCCTTTCTCTTGTATTTTGATTTTCCATGTCGCCTATATATATATATCAGTCAACCAGATTCAGGGATAAAGTATAATTGTAGGGCATGCAGCAGAAACTATACTTCGAGCAGAAGGATGAGTAGAAGAAAACATCCCCCCAAATTAAGAAGATGCATGAGCAGTTCTTAGAGAACCCGTTGCTTAAAGAATGTGTTCCACAGCTTCCACTGCTAGTTGAGTACTTACAAATTCATGAAATGGCAACCCAAGTGCCAGATTCATACTCATTTATTTCTCAGAGCAAAAGTTTTCATAGGCCGGACGGCCTAGGCTATTGAGGGTCTGGCTATATATGGACATTATAGTATCTGAATTCTGCGACAAAGGGTTATGACATATTATTCTTCAGAATCCCACCATCACCAAGAAGTTTATGGTCTATTGGTGATGCTTTAGGTTTTAAGACAAGTTGAATCTACTGCCTGCAGGTTTTAATGCTAACCTCGTCAATTCAGCATATCCTCGTCAACTGATGCTTATATCAGGATAAGATCGATAGCAGATTTCTCTTTTTGCACGGAAAGAGATTCCTAGCTTTCATTGCCCCTGGCTTTGATATTGTCCTTTAAAGCCATCAAATCTGAAACTTACACATCAAAGGAAAAAAAAACATCTATCAATTATAAGCCATATCTTGATCGGGCTCTTTCGCAGGAATTGTATCAATTGACATTTTCCCAGTTCACCTTATAGGCTAAGCGACAATCCGAGAACTCTAGAAAATTTGTTTCCACACAACGAAAAAGAATAGGTTCTAAGATCTTGTGGTGACCCCACCAGTTTGTTTTTTAAAAGCCATGAAGCAGATTCCTGAAAAATAACAATAACTTTACCTAAAAATTAAAAAAGAAAACCCACGAAGCAGAAAATATTGAAAGGCTAGTATCCTTTTTGCATAGAGAATTTTTTTTAAGAAAAAAGATTAAGCTGATTACATAGTGACACGTAGCTACGATGTCGTGCTCTTTCGGAATATTATAGCTTTTTGTGCTTAACTTTCCACCTTTATTTTAATTCTAACTGCAGACTGAAGATCAATGAAAGACAACACATACTCTGGATGGTCAAAATTCCGTTTTATTTTTGCGGTACCCATTGTAAGTCAATTGCCTTTCCTAGATTCGATTCCCACAAAACATGAGAGCACGTACGGTCCTAAGCACATAATTTTTCTTTGTCTTCTCGCCCCATAAATGGAAAGTGGGGGCGAAAGTTACTCTGAATGGAAACCCATTATTATGACGCGCCATGCTCCCAATCAGATGTGCTCTGTTTTGATGCTTTGCGCTTATGTGGTTGGAGTTGGGTTGGGTGTCTTTTTTCTTGTCTGCGCATACATGCATGCATTTCGATGTGAAAAAGAACAAAAGATGCAAATGTTCTTTGGGATACTTGTTTATTTATTCGTGTTTTATGCGCTGGCTTCATATATGATATGTCTGCCCACAAAATTAATGCAGGTAAATAGCAGGTCTTCGTGATTATATTTTCTGTCAAATGCATGACCCATGACATTTTTCATTGAAGTAAGGTCCGTATTTGTGAGTCAGAACAGCATTTTTGGACCCTAAAAAGGAAGGTGGGTTATTTTGAATTATAAGTTTTGGCTTTCTCTTTTCACTTCTAATTCAAATATACCACTTACATTTGAATTCGGGTTGAAGTTAAACCAAACGCATAACTTTTTGTACTCTATAAGTCAGTTTTTCAAAACCATTGTCAAAATCACTCCTTCCCTAGCAGCCATGGCTTCTAAAAGTTTCGGGTCCCCACCCAGTGGCGAAATTACAGATAATGTTTGTGGTTCAATGTAAAATTCTTTTATAATAATAAGGATTCATATGAAAAGAATAAAATCAATGGGGGCAAATTTTATCATAAGGCTCCCTTGGTCTGGCCATGGCCACCACTGCCACCCAGGGACTTACTTGCATAATGCAGCAAAAGGTGCCGGAGAATTCAAATAAAATGCTGAAAATTCAGGCAGGCCCACAAGCTTCCCCCACACTACTTTTGCACTAAACAGCCCAATCAGTACTCAAGAATATAAAGACCCAGGCCCTCTCCTTCTAATCTGCTACTTTGATCCCCGACCTTATAGACTGGAACTTGGGCTCGAAAGCCCAAAGACACATCCAAATCAAGTATCACTTTCTTTCACACCATCACTCCTATAATAGCACCAGCAGTCATTATCACAGCTGTTTTATCATCATCATTTTTTTTTTCCTGTCGATGTTTTATCAATTATTATCACGAAAAATTATCATCATCATCACGTCTACCATGAACCGGTTATTAAGACCAGTTATTGAGACCATTATCATCCCCAATGCCAACTTCCTACCACAATTACAACTACCAATCGTCATGGCCCATCGCTGCAACCTCCTCTCCCGTCCGTATCTTCTGTATCACTATCATAATCAAGGCAGCGCCATGTCATAGACTCATAGGCATCTTCTTTGCTACCACAATTAATACTATATATTTGGTGTTTTTTGTTAGGATGCTATTGAGAAAAAAAAAAAAAGGAAAAAGATCGTGTACTATTATATTATGGCACGATGAGCGCATTTTCAAAGAACATTCTGTGGTACTAATCACTACTAAACCTCTCAAAGTCTCACCGCTTGCGAAATTTTTCTACCGACCACTTTCGGATTGCACGGCCACGAGCATCACCAACGGGCCAGATTGAAATCAGCCCACTGTAGTTTCCTCCCTCGAGGCTGGACTGAGGCCCATATACAAATTTGTTACTAGTGATGTGCTCCTGGTAGTGGGAAAAAATGCAAGTCTCGAAACTTTTTTTTTGCTGCCGTCCATCAACTGGGCAATGAATAAATTTAATACATACCTTTCGCTGGAATGGCTTGTTTATCAAAGTCGAGTTTTTTTTCCTTTGTCAAAATGTATGCAAAATCAAACTTTCCTGTGTTGGGGTGCCCGTCCTTGTAAAACTTAATGAGTTCAAGAGCCGACGACTAACATTAAACAACACCGGCGTAGGAAGACCACAAGTTATGATAGGCCTGACCTAAAACCTCTCTCTTTTGGATTAAAGAAGAAAAACATTGCACAAGCAGTTTTCTTGTCTGATACCCAAGCATTCAACGATGAAATACTCGGCCAAATGAAAATGTCCAAGTGGAAGATAACGAATCTTCAATGTTTCCATACCCTCCACGCTCTTGCCCAACCCAACCTTGATTTTGCACTATTATTATTACTAATGTTATTATTCATAAAAAAGTAGATTCTGTATTTTCTATGTTGATCATATACCAACAAATACTAATATTCTGAATCCAACACCCTTAACAAGAACTAAAAAGAACAAGGGGCCTACTGATGGAAGTGAGACATCACATCTGGTATCTTTTTATCTAATCACATCTTGGATTCCCCTCGACTAACATCAATGTCTCTTTTCCTCATGAGGCATTAAGCTTGATAATCTGTAACACTCGAATCATTGTCTGGCCCTTTCAAGGTAGATCCCTCCTAAATTAAGACCAAACCCCTCCTTTATTCTACTCTACCCCTATACTACTATTATAATTAAGAAGTTCACTTCCCCTTATGACAGAACTCAACTCCTTGACCAAAACAACAGGGCGTTCCCGTGATGGCATTAAAAAAGAGCACCCCTTATTTGAACGGCAAAATTAAATAACCACACCCATTTTTTTGGGTTAATAAAGATTGAGAAAAAAAGGGATTAATTAACAAAAACCATCCCAAAGCTGAACGGCACAGCAGTTACTATCAGCAGTCCATTTTTGAATCCAAAGACATAAGACATTTGTTGTATCGTTGGCTGCCTGTCACCTACCCGCCTTGTTTTGTGAACCATATAATAACAAATGCAACCATACCAAAAAGAAAAAAAAATAATAATTCTCCCAACAACCGCTACCTGTCGGTTATATACGCACACCGGCCCAGGCCTTTAAGATCCATTTAACCCGACACGTGCCGGTAACCCTCACCCTCCTTACACTTCTCGAATCCGGCCTCAAAACTCACTGTGTAGTGTGTATCTCTCTCTCTACATACACTCTCAGAGGAGAAGAAGTAAAGAAAAGGAAGAAAAATATCATAATTAATCAAAAAAAATTATAAAGTCCACCGGGTCCCTTCCATGTTTTGAATCTTTTTTGTATTTGTAACACGTTTTAAGTAGGTAGAGGAAGGAATCCTCTTCTTCTTCTTCTCCTTCCAGTATTAAACTGCAACATAGAAAATATCTCTCTCCCCTGAGTAGTCCTCTTTTTCTGTTTTTTTTTTTTATTTAATTAGTTTTAGGGGGCGAGTTTGGGTTGGCTTGTTTCGGGGTTCATGGCGACCTCCTCTAAGCTCGCGGTTCTGTGTCTGGTTTTCGCCCTGATTTTCGCCAGTGTCAGGGCCGATGCGTCAATCGAAGCCGATGGCGGTGAATCGAGCGGCGGCGGCGTCGATTCCTCCGCCGCCTTGAGAAGCGAAGTTGACCAACTCAAGTCTAAGATCCACGCCCTTGGTAAGCTCGCCCTCTGTTTTTCCTTTTTTTTTCCTTTTTTGTTTCTGTTCGTCACTCAATCGAATCGTACGTTACGAATTTGCGCTCCTTGTCAAACAAGGAATCGAATTAAAAGCTTTGATTCTTTGATTATGGAGTAAAAGAGTTGCCTAACGATTTACTTCGATTCAGTGGAGAGGATTCGAGTAACTGTCAAAGTAAGGTTTACGATAGGATGGATAAGCTGCGATTTAAAAATGAGGATTGATATATCTACTCCATTTCTGAGTTTGCTTGAACTATAGTGTGCTGATTTCATGGAGTTAGTTTCTAATTATGTAATGATTCGGTTGGTTTAGAATCCAGCATTGATGAGAAAACGAAGGAATTGAAAAGTAAGGATGACGTGGTTGCACAGAAGGAGAAAATCATTCAAGAGAAGTTGGGGAGCATTGCTTCTTTGCAAGGCGAAATATCGGTGCTTCAGGTGCGATATTCATTGTACATGGATGAATAGTAGTGACGGTTAAATTATCGGTTGTGTGTGCTTGTTTCCTGATTGCATTTTTACTATGTTGCTGCACCAACAGAAAAAAGGGAAGTCAGATGCTGCGGAGCAAGTAGGAAAGGCACATGCACGAGCAGGCGAACTGGAGCAGCAGGTTGGAGGACTCTGTAATTGACAAAATATCGACTTAAAAGAGCTACTGCGTCTTGGGATTGTACTTGCTAACTCTCTTTTGTTTCAGATTGAGAAATTAAAGGCGGATTTAGAAGCACAAGAGAGGAAGAAAGAGGCCCTGGAAGCACGAGCTTCCGATGCTGAGAAGAAGATTGGTGAATTAAGCTCGAAATTGGAGGATGTAAGTTCTTCTTTACCGAAGGTTTTAAGCAAATGCACACTTTTTGTACTGTTTTGTTTTTACCTGTCTTTGTTTTCCCCTTGCACATCATTGGCTGATAGCATTACTGACTGTATTTTTTTTTCCCCTTTTCCCTCTTTTCTTTATTGGATTGGCTTCCTTCTTTGTGCCTAAGCATTTTAGTTATAATATCTGAGAAGATATTTGCTACTTTTATATGTTTTTCTTTTATGGTTGAATTAGCTAGATTTGTCAATTTATCGATGTTTATAACTTCCAACTTCTGACCTCTTACTATATCACAAATGTCGGTGCATGTGCACGTGCATGCTTACATGTGCAAGTTTTGTGGTATGCGTTAGTAATGGTTATTCAAAAGCCAATTAACTGGATTTTTCTTTCAACATTTTTTTTTCTTTATCAGATTCGGTACTCATTTAGGCATTTCATAATGTGAATAATGCTTTGCTCTGTCATGTTGCCCAACTTGTAATATATTGCACAATTTTTTCCCCATGCAGCTTCGAAAGATTAATGATGAACAAAAGAACAAAATTCGGCAAACTGAGCGCGCTCTTAAAGTTGCTGAGGTATCAATAACTTATAAAGCTTGGTATGCAGTATATGATGGATGATGGTTCTTACATGTCGTGCATCCATGATCTTTATCTACAGGAAGAAATGCTGAAAGCTAGGTTTGAGGCTTCTGCAAAAACCAAGGAACTAATGGAGGTAACAAGTTAATATATGGCTTTGTGCGTGCCATAGGTTTCTTACCTGTTTATATTGGTCAGGTATCATGCAACTTGTATAATCTGGAGAAGTTTTTGTTGACTAAAAGGATATCTATCTCTTTATACAACTGTATTTCTAATACATATAGTCCCAACAGTGTAGGTCAGTTTTCTAATATAAAAGTAGAGGACTCATATCCGCTTCTAATAGCTAGGGATGAATTAGTTCCAAAGAAGTTTGTGAAAAAACTTGTGGATAAGGTTGTTATCCCAAGCTTGGACTTGTCAAATCTCAGTATTGCATATTATTTTGACATTTGAGGAATATGGAAAAATAGATTCTTGACATGAGTTTGAAGCCCCTGGTCCCTTAAGAATGTGAAGAGCCTCCATGCAAAGATGATGTCCAATCCAAGAATATTGCGTGTGTTCCTTTATATGGACAGGAAAAATCTTTCTTTCACCCTTTCCCCTAGTTTCTTTTTTCGTTTTGGTTCGATTTTTTTAATAGTCACCCACCTGGCCTCAAAATGTATTACATTACATGTGGATTTCATTCTTGTGCTGCATTATACCACGAGAATGCAGCCAATAAATTGTTATAGAGACTAATTCATGGGGCAATATATGCTCAGGTTCATACTGCATGGCTTCCACCGTGGCTTGCTTCCCACTTAATCTGTTTTCAGGTAATGACATGCAATGAAGCGTAATATGCCACTTCCGATTAAAAAAAATGTTATTGCCGCAATACATTCTTTATTATGATATCTTATGAAAGTTTCTGTACGGGACTTTCGTGCAGACTCACTGGGATGAGCATGGCAAACCTGTCCTGGAAGTAGTTATTCAAAAGGTATTACTATCTCTTGGTTGTGGCTTTGGCTCTGCATCTAGTCCTTTCTGGTAATGCCTTACGGGATGAGAATGCTTAGTACACGAACATGGTCCTGCCTACAGCGGTAGATGTTGTAATCTATTGTTTTCTTGTTGAAGATAGTTTTCTCACTAAATATGGTGTTATATTTGTTGTAGGCTGCTGAGAAAAAAGCCCAAGCTGAGAAGTGGGCTGAACCCCATGTGAAAGTAGTTAAAAATGTAAGCTTTCGTTCTGTATTAACTGGTTTTCTTATGTTGTTAATTTGATTGTTTAGTGTATGTAGCAGAATGAATTTTTCTAAGGCTCTCTGATCATGGGGGATAAAACCTTATTTTTGAAATTAATCTTGCTTTCTTGCTGTAATATCATTAAAATGATAAAGGGTGGTGTAGAAGACAAATAGTGATGGATTTCTTATCTTTTATTTGGTTGCTATTCCCTTATTTGGCATTTGGTGATTGTTCACTATCTGCTATCAAATGTTTATGGTTACTGTTTGTTGTCCTGTATCTTGAAGCAATGGATCCCAGCTGCAAAGGAGAAATGGTTGGTGGTGAAAACAAAAGTTGAACCACATGTGCAATCATTGACAGCAAAGACAGTTGAAGCTTATGAAGCCTCGAAGACAGCCATAACTCCACATGTTAGCAGAATGCAAGAGGTTGTTGATCCCTATTTTCAGGTATACACTTCGATACGCTAAACTTAATGCATGACGCCCTGCTGTTTTGGAGCTAAGTCGCTTTGTTTGATCACAGGAAGCTAAGAAGTTCAGTAAGCCATATATTGATCAGGTTGCCACAGTGACAAAGCCCCATGTTGACAAAGTTAGGGTGGCCTTGAAACCCTATACAAAACAGGCTGTTCATGTTTATGGAAAGTTTCTGGAGTCTGCAACCATGTACCATCATCAGGTACTAACTCCTGGTTTTATCTAATGTTTAGTTGTTCATCAGTTTGTCTTGTTAAAGCTATCTAGTGTCTTTATGCTTATGTGGACTTAATCAATGTTTTCTACTTCTGGTCAATTATTGTATCTTTAGTTGTTATTTCAATATTAATTGAATGATTATCTGTCTTTTGTTAAGGTGCAAGGCACTGTTCATGAAACACTGAAAAAGCATGAGATCACAAAACCACTGGCGACTAAGGAGTTAGTCTGGTTTGTGGTATGTACCAGTGATTTGTATATCATAATCTTGTTTTGCAAAACATGTGTAAACAAAATCATTGTAATTGTTGGCTTTCAGTTAACTGTGTGACTGACTTTTACTGTTGCAGGCCTCAGCTTTGTTGGCTCTACCTCTTATCATTTTGTCTAGGGTTTGCTCGGCCTGTTGCAGGTCAGTTTTGCAGTTTGTCAAGTTATGTCTGATGATGAAAATTTTCCTCTTTTCAAAAACTTTTCACAATGTCCGTTCTTCAAACTTAGATTCTTTGCCAAATTATGGTCATGATTGTTTCTTTCATGTGATCTTTTAGCAGCAAGAAGGCAACGAGGCCTGCACGAAGTGGTCACACAAACCATTCTCGTCGCAAGGCTAAGAGGGGGCATTCAGACAAGTAGACTACCTAGCATTGCTGGTCTTTTTGTTATGTGACGAGAGGTAAACTTTGTAACTGATTATTGTCATTACCATACTATTAGAAAGTGGTGCTCTCGACGTGGTTCAGACTTTTTTCACGCAGTCCTTATTCCAGAACTAGGACGTGGTTCAGACTTTTTTCACGCAGTCCTTATTCCAGAACTAGGATGTTAATCTTTTGCCGCATGGTTCACTGTGCTTTTGTCAATGATTCTTGTATTAATTCACCCGCATTGTTAATTATATTAGAAGGATGCTCACAATACCTCATTCAATGATCTACTGCTGTAGGGCAAATATTAGTTTGGATATTTTTTGTTTTTTTTGGGTTGGTTAGTTTTTTATTGCTCGTCACTTGCTTTTATCGACAATCTTGAATGGTGTACAGGGTGAAAGATGTTAATTTTCACTTTACTGATTGCCAGGACGTTATACCTCTTGCACAAACTTGCTCAGCCTGCTGCAGTATCTAGATTCAATCGAAAGCTTTGTGTACTTGCAGATTGGGGACTACGGTGGTCCATGGACTTCTGGGAATAGATGAAGACTTCTGATGTTTTGGAGGATCCTGCACGTTTTTTTCTTTGCATTTGGCCTTTGTGAAAAATGTTTGGAACCTTTTTCACAGTATAGAATGAGATCCCAGGGATTTAGAAGATGTAATATGGTCGATGGTGATTGACCTTGTTAGGATGTAATTTATTTATTTTATTCTTCTAAATCACTGTTGAAATAACTAATTGCTCCGCTGTTGTGTTTTTTCTTTATAATCAGAGGGTTTTTAGCATGCTTCGGGTTGTCGGTTTTTCCATGTAGTAATTAGTACTTGCCTCGTATCTTCTGATCTTTGACATTCGCCAGTGCGGGGTCATTGATGCAAAGCTTTCTGGTCGTGACAGTAGATGTCAACGACCTTGGTAATCTTGACGGAGCATCATAGGGTAGATGATATGGTGGAGCCAAACACCATACACAGATGATATTCCGACCCATACGGATACTGCACATTGTTTGTATTGTTGGTCTTCAAGTGCCAACGTCTTTACGCCTAACTGGATCAAGTTCATGACCTCTTTATCCAAGGATGTCGATCTTTTGAAGTGGCGGGTGCATTGAATTGACCGTACTTTAGCCTATAGCTTACTAAATTTGCGGCACTTGGCCGGGCTGGATCCATTCTTTTTGGAAAGCCATTGCTAGCCGTCGTCCTGATAATTTTTTTTCGGTTCGGTCTCGTCCTGATTCGGATTTGTCCAAAGTTCGAGCAGTGATCTCTGTTACGGCAAATTTTATGTCCGAAAAAGAAAAAGGTTATGTCGGAAACAAAAAACGCATGGGACCGAGGAGATTGGATGTCGGATATTGAAACGATGGTATTGCGCTAACTTACGGCTGTCGATTGAACTCTATCGAGCTGTGGTCTTTCAAGTTGAAAATTAGCTGCTCAGCCTCTCCAAAGATGAACAAAAGGGAGGTTTGCAGCATACTAAAACAAATTACAAACTAAAACAGCTATCAAGATTGAGAGTAGGCCAGGGAAACGAAACGAATTCTAGATCAGTCATTATCATAGTCCAAAAGGACCGTATAACCAGAAGAACAACACGGTTTCAGATGGAAAAGGAAATGCAGAAAAAGGTGGAGATATCACTTTAATGCCGGGTATCTTCCCCATCGATATCACCACCTGAAAAACATGAGAAACAAAAATATTTGATAGTACTAAAGAGCATAATACTTCAGTCTACGATCTATATAGAGAGTATCAACAAGCTTGTCTAATACTATTCTTTCTTCTAATTCTCTCTCCCTCAATATGGAGGCCAGTAGTTGTCTAATTCCATGCAGTGCTCTACACCCATAAACCGGTTACCGTGCCCATTGGCGCTGTTCATTTCTGGAACATACCCAGCCTCTGCAGCAAAAGCACTGCTACTGGCCATCATGGAAGAATTGGCCTCTTGTTGACTCATAAGTGGAGGAGGAGGTGGTGGTGGCATTTGGCGCAAAACCGGTTGAGCAGCCGCCCCTCCTAGGTTCAAGTTTAGCCCTGATATTGTGAACCCTCCTCCAACGGAGTAATTCATAGGGGAATGAATTGGTAGATTAACGCTACTTGATCCACCAGCTCTAAAAGCCCTTGAAAGCTCTGCCAGTTCTACATTACTCATATAGGCTCTTGTCCCGAGTGGAAACTGGTAGTTCTCTGCCGCGTGCATCATTTGAGAAGGTAGAACACTTGGTCCTATTTCAAGGTTGTAGGGATTTGCTGCTCTCGATTGGTTTGAAGGGTATTTTTTGACGCCAGCTGCACTCTTCTGGAAAACACGGCACACCACCCACTCATCCTGCATCATATTCAGACACAGAATACATAGATTATATATCCACCCAAAAAACAGCGTATTCTTTTGGTCCAGAGGGAAGCTAACCAGCGCAAGTGAGCGAGTAATACAATCACCTATGTTGTTAAAACAGAAAGATAAGCAATAACAAGATGTCAGTTATACCCCTGAACGTCATGAAGCCCTCCACCCTTCGCTCTAGCTATATATAGATCTCTTGAAACTTCTACCTTTGAATCGACAAATTAATGATATGCAGTGTAGTGAGTTTTCGCTCTGGTTTTTGTATGAAGGGAACAAGTAAAACATGGTTGTGAATTGTGATTTGCTTCAGAAAATTTCGGACATGCGTTCCTAACCTTTCATAAAACATGTTTCCGGTATTTGACGTAGATCTTCCTATCAATGGACAGGAACTTATAATATGTTTGATATAAGGGCAGGAAATAGGATCCATGCTCTCTTTTGTCTTTATTCAATCCTTTTGTAGTATGTAAAATAATAGGACGATGATAAGTGATACATAAGACGACATCTATCAACACAGTACAGACAAGGTTTCTTCGAAGTACATCCCTCGAAAAGTCATGATGAGTTCATGATGGATCACAAACACTCAAATGGAATGGAAATTGTGGTTGCTATACTCGTCAAGTTAATTCTTTTTTTGTTTTTTTCGTCAAGTCAAATTCATTATATGCGTAAAGCTTGTAAATTAAGCTTTGCATGTATAAATGGACATATGTAACCAACTTGTTTTCATGCAGTTGTGGAGGAAAAAACTCGTTTCGTTTCCATAATAGGCATGCAAAAAACGGAAAAACAGTGTGGTGAATAGGGGGGATATTCTAGTAGGTATAGAATAAGAATGTAGTTCGAAAAAGATGTGGAGATCGAAAACTGGAAAATGGAAGGACTTGTAATAATGTTACCTTGGTGGTTCTAAAGGCAGATTTGGAGTGAATACGATATTCATGCATCACCCAGTTGGTTTTCTCTCCTCTTGGGGCTCTCCCTCTATAGAAAACCAATGTCTTCTTCATCCCAACCAACTGTGATGTGACGCTGTTAAATATCTCCTTGTCTTTACCTGTGGTCTTCCAGTAACCGGTGTTTGTTGCTCGGTTTGTTCTTACTCCAGTAGGGTACTTCCTATCTCGAAGGCTGAAGAAATACCACTCTTTCTCTCCCATTTTCGCCTTTCCTGAGTGACAACAAAAGTGGAACAATCAAAGTTCTGGTTCGGTTAATTACCCTTTCACAAAACAGTTTCTTAGGTTTGATGAGAAAGGAACTTGAGGAAACAGGGAAAGTTTTTTGGAATAAGGAGACAGATTATTGTTGTGGAAACAAAACGAAACGCACAGATCTGTGAAAATCATTCAAGCAAGCAAGCGTCAATAAGTTGTGCTTGTTCTCCGTCAAGAATGAAGAGGGTAAAAAAAAGGTAAAAAAAGAAATATGGCTTGGGATTTTCAAGATATTGCTTTTTTTGGTTTACAAGATATTGTTTTCCATAGTCATCAAAGGAGCATGGAGAAACCCTAAGAGATCAGTGGTATAACTCTTGAGAGGACAAGTTACAAGCTGAGACTAAAACAAGCTACTTAATTAGGGCTCGTCAGGATTAAGATATCTGCCTCCAGGGAACAAATCATGGATACAAATGAAGAAAAGGGTTTCAAGATTAATCTTCTAGGTACCAGGAAGATCCCACGGCTCGCACTTATTGAGATCAACATCAGCAATCGCCCTTCCTGTGAAATTAGCGTCAGATATCTTGCTCTCGAGATAGTAAGTGATAAGTTCTTCATCCGTTGGGTGAAATCGAAATCCAGGGGGTAGCTTTTCCTCCTTTGCATCTCCTTGCATATCTTTTAGCTTTGCACTTCTTTTCTTTCCTCTATCACTTGTATACTTCTGCCATAAATAATAAAGGACATGAAAGATTATTGCTATATAGCTAATGGTTACAAAACCCTAGCCAAAACCAAACACAAAAGGGAAAAAAATGAGGCTTCCGAATTATTGTCCTCCTCCTTTGGTTTGTTTGAAATCTTTGAAAAGCAAAAAAGAAAACAATACAGGATATACCTTCCTAAGAAATAGGATAGCAAGGATGACCGAATTGAAGTTGTTTGGAAATGGATCTTCTAGGAGCACAAGGAGCTTGCTTGCATGAAGAGAAGTCAAAGTTCTTCAATTAGGGTTTCATGTTTCTCTTATATCATTTCAGATAAAATATCGATTACTTGTGGGATTCTAGATAACAAAGTTTCTAGCTATAAGAGCTTGATATACGAGGAAAAGGAGCAAAGGGTGTGTACTTGAAGCTCTCTTCTCACCTACTATGGGTCTTCAAGTACAAGGTACAAGGCCACGCCAATGCTTTTAATAACATGGGAAGTCAGTGAAGAAAAATCCTTCTTTTGGGGTGCAATTGTGACTGCAACTCTTGTTGTGCAGCTAAATTAAAATAATACGTATGCGTGATAGGATGCCGATATTGACCTTGATCATCCGTAGCCCTACATTTTTAGTTTTTCTTCGCCAAAACAAGCCCTTAACTGTAACTGATTATTAGCCTATAAGATATATTTATATATGACAAAAATAAATTGAATGTCATGGTTGCTCAGAATCGAAGCATCAATGCATCTTTTTCCAATGTATAAAAATTTCTCTTCGTTCAACAAATATATGGTGTATTTATTTTGTCGTTTGTCTGGAATAATAAAAGAAGACTCTAATCTAGACTCTAGTGAGATCGATCTCATACATCTGTTAAGAACTCTGCAATATAAATGTTATAGTGGTTATATGCTTTTGCTGTAACGTCGTCCTTTTGCTTATTCTCTAATTATAATGTTTAGTGTTTCTTATTGTTTGTTTTTTCTTGGTGGAATGCTTGTTTCTTTTCCTGTTAACATTAATCGCAGCTTAAATATTAATATATACAAGTGTCTAAGGAGAATAATAATAAAAAAAGAATCCTCACATAATTTTTTAAGAAATTCGATCGAGTTGTGAGTTATAACTTGTAACGCATGTGATATTAATTGATCAAGGCTTATTTTTCATGAAGTAATAATCTTCAACAGAAAACTGTAATCAGAGTTCCTATAAGAAAAAAAAAAATCTAATTGCAGAATATTAGAAGCAAAGAAAGCAAATTATTTGGTTCTGATACGATATGAGAGAGAACGGCACTTTCGATAATATGAATCAAAACAAAGGACATCCGGGTAATGAAGGAGACTAAAAAGAATATCATTATACATGACCAGTCTTATGTAATTCATATACGGAATCCGTAAAGGAATGCTACAACAGAAATACCATATCCCATACTAATTGTGGCAATAAATTAATAAAGATCTAGACAATGAAATAAGACAAAGTGACTACCAAGTCTACAAACAATATTGTTGACTGTTACACGTAAACTCCCATTATAATCAGACAAAACAACACCAAGCCACCCAACAAGCCACGTGATCTTTCGAGTCCCACTCGCTTTGAATTCAAGTCCCTTTCTCCAATAGTTTCATGCCACGTCACCGAGGCTACAAAAACCAGGGAAGGGATCGCCATCACTCCATGGGGTGCTGTTTAATTCGGAGGGCAAAACTTAGCTGTTTTTTGTAAAACTGGTAAGGCACGTACAGGAAAAAGAGTCACAACTAAACGAAGACTGGCATGCACCAAGTAACGAAATATAATTAACGGAGCTTAATGTATCTAATTATGTAATTATCTGTAATGCGTATATATCTATTTCCAATTTGCAAAGGTTGGCATTCTCTCCGAGTTTATATATATAGCTCATTTCTTTCTCTTGCTTAGGCACACCTACGTATATGCTGTGATGTTGTCCAATGTCCATTATACTTCCTTTGTCTCATTCTTCAATTAAATTGAAGTTACTCATCCTTGTATATATACTTATTCCTGTACTTTTGTACAGTTCGCGACGATCTTTTACATATGAATTTGTCGATACTCACAATAGAGGAAAGTAGATACATAGCCCCTCAAGTTTGCCTTATATGACATTTTATACTTATTATACAGTAAATCCGAGGTGGGACAATCTCTAGTTTTATAATTGTTTCTTCTTCTTTTATTTTTATCCGCGCAAGAGGTAGAACTAATTATTTTGAACATATAATATGAGAAGAACGAAGCTACAATGCCTTACCATCAGGCTGTATGTGTCATTGGCAGAAACAAACAAATTAAGTAGGTGGAAATCATAGCTCAAATTGGCATCACTGTGGAAAAATTATGTGAACTTGACCTTTAAATATTAGATGAGCTCTTAAATTTTGAGTTTTCAAACGATTGAGTAGGATTCCTTGCCTTCTGTTGATTTTGGAAGGCTAAGGATTCTTATTTTGTCGGCACATATTTACATCTATTCTATCCAAATTATGTGTAGTCGTAGACATCGCCAGCAGCAACAATGTATTCAACGCCTTAATTTGATTGTACTGTAACCTTACGGTTTGTATAACAGGGGATGTTTCCTGACGAGGATACCATCCACTGCTACCTTCTCTTGAATGGCGGAGTAATATTTGCAGGAAAATAAAGTTCCCTTGGCGAATCAACTTATGGCATTATCCTCACTAGCTAACGAATTCGGTGTCTCGGCAGTTTAATTTATTGTTTTTTTCAGATGTTTGTCGGACGATTGTTTTAGACAATCCTTCTGTTTTCCATTCATCTCAATTAAAGGTTGGGTTAGTTATGATTTTGGAAAGATTTACGAGATTTAACTTTGAATCATTGCTCCTTAATTAAGTGTTGAGAAATATGACTCAATTACTGTAGTAGCTATGCATCCATCACAATCTTTGTTTTACTTATCAAACACTTCAACTTATATAATTTATAAAGGTCTTCGTCCGTCTCTATGATCTGTTTGCCAAAGATCACCTAATCCTCCAAAAGAAAAACTCAATTTGTGTGTTTATTGGAGTATGGAAAAAGTGCAGGATTGAATAGGCTGCTGGATGATTGATTGGAATTGTAATTTAAACAATCACTGAATGAAGATATGGCTAAGCATTTTGGGAGAAGTGCCTCAGATTTTCACAAACTATTATTTTAGGCTGTAATAATTTTACGATACAACGGAGATATACTTTGAGTCACAAATTATTAATTTTTCGTATCATGTTACAAGTGAGGTACGTATGTGAATATACTTTAATTAGGATTGATATGATCTGAAATCGCCAGAGAGTAAACATTTTCAGCGATTTACGATTGATAGAAATTATAAACGATAGGAGTAAACTTGGTGTTTGGGCACACCAAGCAAATTATTGATTACCTAGTTGTAAAATTAGATGATTTGGGTGCTCATCTGGCGGTCAAATATCCAAAGCAATACAAAATCAGCTTTGGGATATTTTTTTTGTTTTGTTTTTTTAGAAGAAATCAGCTTCGAATGTTTATTTCACAACACAGGCAGTTTTCGATCGCTACAACTGCATGTTCTTTTCTCGGAAGGAAAAATGAGACAACTTATGTTATTACGTTATAGCCTTCTTTGTTTTTTCAAATAGAAAACAAAATTCCTCGGATTGTTCATTTATTTGAAGTTCGAGTGTTTTCAGACGATATATACATGTCTCTATATATATTATCAACAACTAAAATCTTAGATTATTTAAGAGTTCCATTATAGTCAACATTTACGTGTGTTTATTAGGATGACCGTTAAAATCTTTCTTAGGAACTATTTCATTTTGTTGATGTTTACATACTCAAGAAAAGTACTATAAAGCTCAAAATCATTTTGTTATCGTTAAATTCTAAACTAAGATTTCGTGCTTGCTTGCGTTAATTATATGTAGGAAAACTAAATCAACAGTTTCTAGAAAACGGTCTCTTAATATGTGTGTGTGAACGCTTCTTCAATGAGTTCACATTTTTAAAGAATTTTCGGATGGCTGTGTCAATTTTAATAGTGCAGTGGTTGACGAGCATCTGTCAAATTAGACCACATGAAACGATAAAAAGCCTAATCTTGCTGTAAATTCATGCTACTTGTCAAGCACTTCACCGTATAATATTGACGATTGCTGAATTTTTTTACTTTTTCTTATCAATAATGAAGTGGTTGTTTTTAGTCTCGTCGTTATACCTCATAATTAATAGGCTTCAGTTGAAAAAATGATGATGGATCAAGTGAAGACATATTACATGTCTTCATGTATAAGTGGAGATCGTGCATGGCTATATGCTTAAGACAATTATGTTTCCAAAACGGGTGCAAAATATTCAAAAAAGTAGTTGCATGTCATTGTAGAAGAAGTTACCATATGCATGTTCGTTCCGCAGCTCCAGACCTTGTTAGTACGTACATCATTATTCTACAAGCTACTGTGTCTATGTAAATCATTGTCGTTAATCAGTTACGTGTAAGTTTCTTTCTTGCACTTCCGTTTAAGGCATGCTCACTTAACTATATACTAAATGTTAGGTCGGAGGAATCCTCACTCTACAGATTTTGTACTGATTTCAAGCTTTTATGAGGTTGAAGATTTAAATTCCTTCTCAAAAAAGATTGAAGTTCAATGTTATCAGTTAATCTTTCAACGAAACGCCTATCTTTCAACAACAATAGTCTTGCTCTAATTCTTTGTAATTGTGTCCCAAGATTTAAAAAAAAAAAGAAAAAAGAAAAAGAAAAAAGAACGCCATCAGGAAAAAGAAACTAATTCTGGCACTGCTACCTGTTTGACAAAACAAGCCGAGGTTTGCTTGTTTCCTTCTCTTTTCCTTTTCTTTAAAAAAAGTAATTTACAGTCTTATTAATGACATGAAGACCAAAACCTCAATCATTCCAAGCAGCTATTATCACAAGAATACGTGCGTCCCAGAGGACATTCCTTTCAAAGCTCAAAACCTGTAACTGTTGTACCCGCCTACACCAGGGGATCCGTATCCTCCTACATTCGAGGCTCCATAGCCTCCCAAGTGTGATCCAAAAGAAGGTGGAGGATAACTACTGTCTGTCCCCTGAGGATATGAACCAAGACCTGCGTCTATTTTCCCATATACTGTTTCCTTGTGATTGGTAATAAATTCCTGCCGAATAAAGTTAACCCGGAAATTATCAGCAGAACGTAGCCGGACATTATTTGTAGATTGCAATAGTCTATCAAGAGGGAAAATCAACAAGTTTCGAAATAAGAGCATCATATCTTAAATTAAGCCAGGAAAGAAGAGAAATATGAGCAAATGATCAGAAGTGAAACAGGTCATGCGCAGATTATCGGCTCTACAATACAAAGAATTCTACAGAAGACAGGGGAAAAGAAAAATGAAGTGGCAGGTACCAAACCTGACCAATCTTATTATTTATTGAGGAAAGTTACCTGAATAAGTCGTTGAGCCAGCTGCACCTGGGTAGCAGTCCCTTTAATTTCTATAGTGATCTCATCTGCCAAGCCTCTACTCTCTTGTATGGTAAGGATTGCTCCACTAGTTCGACGAATGTAGGCAATATTAGATCCACCAACCCCAATGATGTCCTCGGCATATGAGAGGGGCACTTGCATAGTCTGTGACATCTGAACCCAAACAGAAAATTGCTCTCTCATCAACTTGAAATGGGATGTAAAATATGAAACAGATACGATAAGCATTTGAGCACAACCACCAATACAGCTTCATGTGAACTAAAGATTTACTGCAATTTTTCCAGCCTAATACAAGAATGAACTGAATGAAACAACAAACCTGAGTAACTATAGGAGCATTAGGACGACCAAGTCCCATCGAACGTAACAATCCAAGTCCCGGTTCTTGCCCATAAGGTGGAAATCCAGATTGTGTGATTTTGGGATCAAAATGTGCTTCAGGATCATATACTGACGGGTCACGCTTTAATGATAGGGAATAATCAGAACCAAATGCTGACTGAGGAGCAGGAGCAGGAGCAGAAAGGAACGAGGGTTGACTTTTATCAGCCAAGGAGTCAGTTGTCTGGTCCTTTGAAATTGTTGCATTGTGCTGCAAAGAACCAAGTATCACTCCACAATTCTCAGAAATTAAAATGCAATAGGTTTCAAGTGTAAAAAAACCTTACATTTTGCTCAAACACAGGAACGACACTGTGATCAACCAAGAACTTCCTCAGTTGTCCTGTTACTGCCTCTAACGCTTTTAAAACCTTCATAACTTCACCATGTATCTCCACAACTCTCTCATCTTTCCCAGCATACGAAGGCAATTCACCTACAAGAAAAGCAGAGAAAATAAACAATGTACAAATCAACAAAACCTAAAAAGGTTATGGCACACCAAAAGTAGTGGAACATTTCAGTTCCTGGCTTCAGCATCAGATTGCATCAAGAGAAGCAATATATGACTAATGTGGATCTGTTTTCCCTTCCTTAAACCTAGTGAAACAATAATGCCACAACCTTCTTGTGAAATTGTTCATGATCCTTTCAAACTTAGATAAAACTCAGGGAACTTGACATCAAAAAATCCTCAGTGAACTACGAGTAAGTGGCATCTAATAAAAAAACAAAACGTTATATGATATGATACCTTCTTGTAAAATGCGCACAACCGCACCAGTAGACTCCTGTATTGATTTAATTGTAGAGCCCTGCTTCCCAATCAAGTTGATTGCCTGGGAAGATGCAACTATCAGCTTCGCGGAACACATGGCGGTCGCCGGAACAGTACCGTCACCCTCGGCCAGACCGCAGACGCGTTTGAATACTCTGAGTACCGCATCCATTGCGGGAGATAACGCAGAATCCGGCTCTTCTTTTCCGGATATCAAAACCTGAATAGTAAAAATACAAATACAATACCGAAAGGCAACAATTTCAGGGTTTTGAAATCAGGCATTGAGCCACCAAATAAAAAAGCAAAGCAAAGCAAAAGTTAGGTTTTCCTCTATTAAGGCAGTTGAAGCGAAATACTCACAATTCGATCGGGGTTAGTGAGTGGTCCGTCGAGGACGCGGATGCGGGCCCGGGTTTCGTCGGACATTTTCTTCACGAGCTCCCCTTTCCGCCCAATGATGCTCCCTACTTTAGCCAGCGGCACCACGAGCCTAAACACGTTGTCTCCTGGCCAACCCGGCCACTTCTGCGTTTGCGCTTGCTCGGGCTGTGCTGCTGCCGTTACTTCCTCTGATTTCACCACACCGGATTCTGCTGCCTCCGGATTGACGGCGGAGGTTGTGGCGGAGGAGTCCATGCTTTTTGTTGCTTGAGGTGGCAGCAGGAGATGGAGTATGAGAAAGACGAGAGCTTTGGAGCGTACACGTTTCACCGAAGTGGCTCTGCTTCTTTCTTCGGGTTGGATTAGGTTTACGGTACAGATTCAGAGAGCACGATTAACTAACTCAACACTGGATTCTTGCGACCTCGTGAGGAAGGGGAAATATCGGAACCGCTTTACAAGACCTGTCGTTCGGCTTGAGCGAGGCACCGACGAAACATGTGATGCGTGTCGTATGATTGGGCGGTTTGTGTTTCTTTAGGAAGGGAGGAGGGAAAAAAAGGGTTTTTGTTCCTTCTTTTCTTTACTCTTGGGAACGGCTTGTTCTTTGTTTTCTTTTTTGTTTTGAAAAAAAAAACCCCCTTTAAGCGGGTTGAAATTACTAATTCTCAATTAAATTCACGTTGGGTTGTTTATTTTGTTTTATGTAGACTCAATGAATCGTCTAATTTTAGCCATCTTATATTCGTGTAATATATATGCGGAATCAGAGAACCAGTCGGTAATTACTAATTACGATTAAAGGAACTACGATCAATCAATTATTACTGAATTACGTTCGAACTAGTAATTAGCTTTGATAATAACACATTAGTAATTTTCACTATATATATACATATATATATATATATAGTATGACGTAACATATTTAACTATGATGTTTTTTTCATTGGAAAGTGTACCATGACTACTATTAATAATCTTTTCTTATTTTCTTGAAGATTTGTCTTAAAAGTTATCATATTCGATCTGCTTTCTTCAGTATACGATTTCCCATCTTACATCTCTAATCATACAAATTTTTATGTTTCTTTTTACTGATTTATAAAATTATCCCTTTTTTGGGTACATTTATAAAATTATCCTTATCTATTTATTTCTTTGTTTTTTTTGTTTATTTAAATAATATTATTTTATTGTCCAAGGTGTTAGTTTTGTTAGTGCTTGAAACATCTTCATCCTTAAAGTTAAGGGACATTCTGTTTTTCCTTAAATACCAAAAATTTATAATCCCTTATCCCTCTCGAGAAAATGTGGGGTTAAAGAATTATCAAGTGGCGATTTCGGTTAGCAGCCATTGGGTTCGCATACATATTCAGATTAACACAACGCATGAATGGAATAGTTTTTCCCGTAATCAAGAATGCTAAGACATAAAAACTAACAGAATTACAATCTATAGTTTAAGTTCTAAAGGCGTCCGGGTTTGGATCGACAAAGCCAGTTCTGTTCCAGACACTTGGCTTTACGGAAGTATCAGACATTTCAGAAGTTATTACAGACCAAGACTGAAAACTGTTTCTGTAAGTAATCACATGAGTCTATATTTCAGGACAACTTAATAATCTACCATTAATTTTTGCGTGATAAATTCCCACACCAAAGTGATAATCCCAAAGTCTACATGGGATTTTGTGAATTTGGCGAAAAGGATACAGGAAAAATTTGATGGACTAAGGTAACAACTCAATTACAACTAGGAATAACCAACTGGTTTTTTCTTGCAAAGAAAGAGGAAAGATAATCAAATTCCTCACTAGTCAAAACTCAAAGGCGCCCAACGATAAACAGCCGAAAATTTGGTTCAAGCATGAAACAATTCCGAGAAATGGCATCAATCAATTATAAGAACGGCATTCCACGTGACGTACCTTACAAATATTCATCACTTCAGCAGTCTTCAGTCTGTTTCCGGAGCAAACACTATTCTGCAGATAATTGACAGATGCTGGTGTTTGAGAATACCCTAAAAGTAACAAGTTGCTTGCAAACCGCAACTTACTAATAGCCAAGTTGACGGGCAGTCATGTTCATAGCTCAAGATTTTACAAGCCCTGCTCATGTTTCCACCTACAAATTTACAAAAGATCAGGTGACGAGACAGGATCAAGTAAATAGTAAGGCCATATTTCGTTCCCAAATTAATAAACAAGCCAAATTGGCAGACTAATATTCTGGTATGGAAAAAAGTTTCTCAGAGCAAGGGTACTTGCCACAAGAAAAGGAGTAGAGGACATTAGCAAGGTGTGTGGCTGAAACTTCAGGGCCCATAGAGCATCGCATCAGTGTTCTGAAGCTTTCCTCACAGAGTCACACAACATTTGCATCCAGCTGTTGACCAAAATTTTGGAGACACCAAACTGGGGCATCACCACTCCACAGCAGGAAAAAGTTGAACATCATTCTGATACTATAATGCTTGGCTTTCCAATAAGAGGGGAGCAGATTAAGTACCTAATGCGGTCATCCTTTTTACTACTGAACAGATACTGACCTCCAACTAAAACGAAGAACTCAAGATTTGTTTCCGATGACCCTGATAGAAGTTGGCACATTTTTTGTAAAGAGTTCCATATGTGCCTCACCAATACCTAAGAGTATGCGACTTAAACAACAATGCAAAACTAATTCAACCTCTCAATTTGTAGCCCTTCAGAATTGATAATTGTCGAGTCATCATTCCAACAAGTCCCCCCTCTCTCTCAACAGTGCTTCAAGACCAAGAGTTGCATATATGTCTTGATTTAACCAGCACCTGATGAGTGTGCTAGTTAAACAATCACAAACTTGCATATGATGTCAAACTTGAACAAAGAAAGTAAAAAAGAAACACAAAAATTACTTACCTATTGTCTGCACAGTGTTAAATGTCACTTCTAATCATCAAGTAATTGGCCATTGAGGTGCCAAAACAAGCTGAAGTCACAACCTAGCATGTTGTAGCATGCAGAGAAGTAGGTTGCAAGACTTTTCAAGTTTTTGAAAGGTTGAAGTCCCTTGAAAGTCAGATGCCTATCATCAAAAAGCACCATCCAAAAACTCTTAAAGGTACCTGAAAGGGCAGTGTTTTTACTTTAGTGACCTCATATCACTTTGCAAACACTACAGAAAAAATCTAACATTTTTTTTCGTTGTTTTATTGTTTCTGTCAGTGATGTACACATAAAAATTCAAAATGCAGATATGCAAAAGTAAGACATACCCTCAGAAAGATCATATGCAACATTACTAGGCTCTGAAACTAGAAGACAGCTACCATCACAAAGAGGCTACTGATTCCAAGTACTAGGATGAGATTTGTGGGCTAAATTGCTTCCTGACCTTGCCAAACTAAGGCTCCTGAACTGGCCATGCATGTTATAGTTCATCAAAGAGATGAATTTCTTTCTTTCCAGGTCAACCACTTCCGATAGAGGCCAAATGCTTTCTGAGGCTCCTCCATCATGCAATACTTTTTAATCAGTATCTGAAACGGAACATGATCAATCGGCAAACCAGAGTTCTCCAACTTGGCTAAAAGTTCCTCCGCTTTATTGATGTTACCCCTCAAACAGTAACCTCTAATTAGCTCTGTGTGAGTTACTGTGTCCGGTTCACATCCCATTTTCAGCATTTCATCATACAATTGAAGTGCAGAAGAGATGTTCCCTGCGTTACAAGCTGCACCAATCAAAAGATTGTAACTGACCACATCAGGCATGACCGCATTTAAGAGCATCTCCTTTCTGAGTATAAATGCATCAGAAGTGTTTCCTGCTTTTAAATGTGCACGAATCATAGCATTGTAAGTGAACACATTCGGCACAACACCAAAAGATAACATAGAATCTCTAATTCGAAGTGCATTATCAATATCTCCATGTCTCCCATAACCATCAATTATAAGGTTCCACAAGATAGGCTCAGGAACTATTGCCTTTTCCAACATGTGAAGAAGATATTCATTAGCCTTAAGCACATCTCCTTGTATGCATAAGCCTCGAATAATTAATCTGTATGAAATCTCATCAGGAGCAACTCCATAGCTAGACATCATGCCATGCACATAAGAAGCCTCATCAAGTTTTCCTTCTTTACAAAGACCAGAAACAAGAGTGTTATATGTAAAGATATCCGGAAGTAAACCTCTTTTGAGCATTTCACAAAAGTAGACAAATGCAAGTTTTGTATCTCGACTCAAACAAAATCCATGGATGAGGACATTATATGCAACAAGGTCATTATTCTGGAACATTGAATTCCAAATACTGAAGGCGTGATCCATATTCCCACCCTTTATATGGCCATCCATAAGTATAGTCGAGGTAACTAAATCCGATCTACCATTTTCATTATCATCTAAGATATCCTGTAGAAGTTTCTTAGCATCTTCCAGGAGGCCTCTCTTGCAGAGTGCATGTACCAGGATGTTCAAAGTAACTATATTTGGCTTGATACTACTGTTTGCCATAGTGGAGAAAATAGAAAGGGCTTTGTCAACATTATTATCAAGACAGTATCCCTTGATGAAAGAGTTATATGTAGCACAATTTGGAGAGATACCCATTTCCATCATCTCCCTAATAAGCCAATCTGCCTTATCCAATTCCCCACTTTTGCACAGTGCATTCACTAGATAATTATGCGTCAGCACATCAGGAACAAAACCTTTCTGAATCATTTTTCTCCTTAACCATAAAGCCGTGCCTAACTTGCCCCCCAAACATAAGTCCCTAATGATAGCCACATTTACTGCATAATCAGTGTCCATAGTATATCCCACAAGGCTGTTCTTCACAGAAGTTATGTTTTCCCTGCGATGTTAAGTAAAACAATGAATGAACAGTCAATCTGTACTCAAAATTTCATATACAGAGACCAGGATTAGAATGTGGAGGTCCATTTTCCGAAGATTCTTAATTGACAACCAATCCTCAACATTGTCCATTGGAAATCAAAATACATTTAACTAAAAGTTAATCAAACTGTCCAATGACTGACAGTCTATTCGGCATGACTTGTACAACTTTTACAGCCACTTTTTGGCATGTGACTGGTCAAAAGTAAATAAGTTAGTTTGGATACAAATAACTTGCAACTTGTTAATTATAATTATCTAGCAAATAAGTTAGTTATAATTAAATTCAAGTAGAAGAGTGACTCAAGTCACGAACACAAAATTTGTAACTAAAAATTAGAAGTGACGTGCAGTAAGTCATGCCAAACAGACCCTGAAAGTTTATAATAATCCAAGTAACATTTCCTCTATTCATCAATAGAAAATGATATACCACTCTATAAAATGTTTTTCTTCATGGTTGGGTTGTCCGAATAAAATTAGAATCCAATAGTCAAGAAAAACAAATATGATAAAAATATGATACTACTGAGCTGCAGTATACACACATCAACGGTTGTAGTTTAAGTTTTTATATGCTTTTTAGAGTTATCTTAAATCTATTTCCCAACTCTAATTCCATAGCCTAATTTAAGAAGAGACAAAAATAGCCAAATCAAAGTCTGACCTCATCGATTTCAAACGCTCCAAGCTACCCTTGAGCATTGCATCCAGTACATTAAAAACAGTCTGCGGATCTCCATCATCGCCTTCCTTGTTATTTGGACTCAAAACTTCTGTTCTTGACCCGTTGCCATGACCAACAGTTTCCGCGAGATCTTCAAATGAACAAGAAGGAAGAACATCATTACGCCTACAGTTCCTTTACACATATCAAAGTTTACAAATTATTAGAGAAAAAACATGGGGAGAATCAACCCTATTCAATATCTGAACAAGAAAACGAACAAAATAAATAAACTGTAATCCCAAAAACAACAACAACAAAATGTACATCATTACAAAATTTTTCTCATGCATTCTCTTCTGAAACCATTAGCGAATCAAAGAAGGGAACGGATACACAACTCAGCACCTAAAATATGACAAATGATGTCGAAACAAACAAACAGCAGATTACTACTCCAGCTCATAATCGAAGTAAACGACTAAACCGATTACATTTCCCGTCCAATCCACAAACAATCAAGTGGAGGATAATAACAGTCAAAAGAAAAATCAATGTTTCTCCGTTACCTTGCATCTCGATCTAGAATGGGCTCGGAGCAGAAAACATTGGCGAAGATAACAGCAACATTGTGCTTCAAGGTCTCGATGGTTCGGTTGAGGTGGAAAATATGCGACTGCGCCGCCGTTTCTCCCCATGAAATTAGTAACTGAAATCGCAAACAACGAAACAATCAGGCGATCAAAAGAAGATATGGAAGAGCAGCGCGGTAAGTAAGTAACGGAGAAGATGCCGAATTTGGTTGGCTTAGCTTACGGCCATTCTATGTCGACGCCTTCCTTCCTTCGTTCCTTCGTGTCGCGCTTTCTCTCTCGCTATCTCGCCGTTATCTCGGGGGAATCTTTTGCCACGGGCAGAGGTGGAAACGGTAAAAAGAGAGCGAGCAATTGTTGCTTTGCAAAAACCCTTTCGCTGTTGCTCTTCGTCCTCGTAGGTGGCGACGATGGGATGGAAAGCTTCTTTCCGGGCCCAAGGCCCGATACAGAACGGAGCATCCCCTCTTCCTTTCATGGGCCCACCAAAATTTTTCAGCCCATGATCGCGGAATTTTACCCTTACCCAGCCTGGTATTTGTCGCGTTTGGAGATAAAACAGGTCGGCTTAGCCCGGTTAGGTGAATATTGCCAGTGCCCTTTCCTCTTGCAGATCAATTGATGGTGATGGTTTTTCTCACATCATGCAGGAGACGGGACATGCCCCATCATATTTATCAACTAGAAAGTCTAGAACTACTATTTGTTTTCAATTAAAAAAAAAAGAAAAAATAACTATTTAATTACGATATTAGTACACTATTAACTGACCATTCGTCCATCATATGGACTTCGTTAGTTTTTGATCTTCTAAAAATTTTGCATAAACTATAAGCAACTATAATGATTGTGAAAATACAAAAAAAAAAAATCGACAAATTAAAAAAATAAAATACTCATTTACAATCAAAATATTTTTTTCAATAATAATAAAGCATTAAAAAATATAAAATAATAATTTATTCTAAGAATAATTTATTAGAATTAGAATTATTTAAACTTATAAATAAAAAGGCTTAAAAATAAAAATATAACTTTGCATTAATTATATAATATTTCTATTCTATATTAACATGTGTATATATGTATGTAGTCAAATAGAAACAAAAAAAAGTATAAGGGAGGATGAATGAATAATGGAAGAATTGTATCACACAAGAAGATAGAGCCTAGAGCCTTTATTTGTATTTAAGGGAAGAAGATAAGGAAAGAGAAGATATACAATATGATAAACTACAACAGTTATATAGAGAATAAAGATGATAACACGAGACTGTATTACAAACAAAGATAAAGACTGTATCTGTATTTAAAAAGAAAATATATATGATAAATTATAACGGTTACATGATCAACATGAGGTGATAGTTTTTTTATCGAATTTAAATCTTATCATTTTTTAAAGCATATTTATCATTATAGCCACATGCCAAATTTTGAATTACAATCTAAAATTTATTTATTTGTATTTGAAATTTTAATCATGTATAGCTTATCAATTTACTTGTGGGCTTAGAGTTTTAGTTTGGTATAATTTGAACCTAGTACCATTACTTATCCCACTTAAATCCTAACCATGTTTATATTAGAAAACCCTGACTGTTATAAATAGTATGCTGCATATAAACAAAAACAGGTATGCATGTCTACATCATAAGAAAAACTAGTGTGAGGCGTTGTTCACTCTCCACCAACAATTGATCTATTGGTTATTAGAGGTAAGTAGTCTAATCTAATTACCATGCAATGTTTTCTTTTTGAGGTTATGCATTGTTATTATGTCATGGTTTGTGCAATACTATGTTACGGTTATGCAATAGTGCTATATCTTGCCATACGATGGTGGGTTCCATCTATGGAACCATGCCCAGAACTGGGATTGGTGGTGGTTTCAAATTTACAGAAAATGTTTTGTTCATGGCATGAGTGCTTTAAGCAAGACAAAAAAAGTTTAGTTTTTCTTTTTTACCAATTGATCTTGAAGGCGGAACCAGAGCCCCCGATACATCATCGTCTTGTTTTTATAAGAATATCAATGAGTTATAATTTCATCAGTTAAAGAATTTTAGATTACCAATTGATTTTGAAAGTAGAACTCAGAGCCCAATACCTCATCCTTCTTGTTTTTATAAAGAAAATTTTTAGATTACCAATTGATTTTGAAAGTAGAACTCAGAGCCCAATACCTCATCCTTCTTGTTTTTATAAAGAAAACCAATGAGTTATAATATAATCTCATTGGTTAAAAGAAGTTTAGATTGAGACGAGGAGAACTTTTCCCCAAGACATTCAGTGTGCTAATATAATGATATTTAAATTACATATCAAGAAAGATAGTCCATGAGATCTAAATTCTCAACTTAGTGGTGATTAAATTCCAATCAATCAAATCAAACCTTACTGACACTCAAGGCATACCATTATTACTTCAAATTTACCAATGTGGGGTTGGTCTAAGTGGTAAGTAGGGATGGCAGCGGAGCGGAGATTGTGCGGGTAGAGGACTCTCCGCCCCATCCCCGCGACCTAAAAGTCTCCCCATCCCCATCCCCATTCCCCGCGGAGGGGGGAATTTGGTCCCCATCCCCGTTCCCCACACCCCCTACGGATCCCCGCGGATCCCCAAGACTCAAATTATTCATTTTAAATATTTATAATTTTCACCATTTGAAAATTTGAAATTTGATTTCAAGTAGTTAAAATGCATAACGTTAGTGTCAATACAAAATATATATTACTATCTAATACTACATTTTACCAAAAAAATTCAAATCTAGTCAACATGACAAACAAAAATACAATAAAATAAATGAATTGAAGTGAACTTGTGGTCTATATTATATTATTTTTTTACCATTTTTTTTTATATTTGAACAAAATGGCTAAAATCTAAACTTGAAATATATATATTTGTATATGTAGTAACTAGAAGGGTAAAATTATTATTTTATATTTTTACGGATCCCCGCAGGGCGGGTACTATGATCCCCATCCCCAAATTAATCTCAGGTTGAAAATCCTTCCCATCCCCATCCCCACGAGTCAATAACCGTCCCCATCCCCGTCCCCACGGCGGGGAATCCCCGCGTCAGTGGGAATTTTTGCCATCCATAGTGGTAAGCGACTTGGTTCTGCTTAAGCGAGGTCTCGGGGTTCGAGTCCTCGTGTACGCAAAAATTTCCATTGGGAGACTCAGCCACCATACCTAGGTGCGCGACCTGGGTCGAACCGTATTAGTCGGGGCAAAAGCTTCGAATACCGGTTGGGAAAAAAATTATTACTTCAAATCTATCATGAAACAACCTGACCCGAATTTACCGCTAGTCACAGTAAACTCGCGGCCATCTTATTATTACAGGAAATACACGTCCAAGTCATACAATAAAGACAAACCCAAGCATAACTTAATATAACAAACCACACACATAACCCGAGCACGGGGTAATTGTTATACAAGCAGTCTCATCAACATCAAACAAGAAACACACTACAGCAGCGGAAGACTTGAAATAACAACAGCACACCACAATGATAAGATGCAGCGGAGTATGGATCCGGGACTGGCAGAGGGTACGCCGCAGCTTGCCTGGCACGATCCTGTACTAAAACAAATCAATCTACGCGACCGAGTCACGTAGGCGAGGGGTGAGTCCGAAGTGCTCACCGGGTAAAATCCACAAGAAATAATTAATATACAAGCATCCATTATAACCAAGTTACCAGAAACAAACAAAATATCACATGGCAAAAACCTTAACTTGCTTCTACGTTTCCCCGGTTAACTTCCTAAGGTCTAACCTG